>PVJL010008429.1:0-66879 GCA_004026885.1 Lyroderma lyra
CAAAAACATTCAATGAAGACACAAATCCTCTTCAATAAATGGCACTGGAAAAGTTGAAAAGCCACATGCAAGAGAATGAAACTTGACTGTGATCTTGTACCATATACCAAAATTAACTGTAAATGAATCAAAGACCCAACCATAATACTTGAAACAATAAATTGCATAGAAGAAAGCATAGGTACTAAACTTATGGACCTTAGGTTCAAGAAAGAATTTATGACTTCAAAAGCAAGGAAAATAAAAGCAAAAGTAAACGAATGGGACTATATCAAACTAAAAAGCTTCTGCACAGCAAAAGAAAATGTGAACAAAACAAAGAGGAAACCGAACAAATGGCAGAAAATATTTGCAAACAATGCCTCTGGTAGGGTGCTAAAATCCAAAATATATAAAGAACTCATACAACTCATCAACAGATAAACAAACAATACAATTAAAAAATAGCCACATAGGAGCAACAAAATGGCAGCATGAGAGGGTCCTATGAAAACTCCCAAGGAGATTACAACTAATAAAACATCTATAACTCAACTAAAGACTATGTATTGCACAATCACAGCTAAGAAACCTGCACACCCCATTAAGGTACCTGCAAGTGGGCAGAGAGTTAAATGGAGGAGAAATATGAGTCAGTGCAGAGACTCAGGCTGCACTTGGGTTCTTACTTGGAACTCTACTGCTGGGGGAGGGAGGAGGAAAAGGCGGTGGGTGAGCATGACCTCTGCAGCCCAAGAAGAAAACAAACCCTTAAACACCTCTCTCCTATAGACATCTGCCAACCCAGTATCAGCAGAAAACACCAATGAAACTGTAGCAGTGAGTGTCCAGAGACGCTGCTAGAATGAGAAACCAGAAAAAGGGAGCTCAAAATAAACCCAAACAACAGACAAAAAAAGCAAGAGATGGGGACAGGTGACCCCGCAGAAACAGAGTTCAAAGCAATGATTATAAAAATGTTTAGGGAACTTAAAGTTAACTTCAATTAAGAGATAGCAACCATAAAGAAAGACATAAAAACCATTATAAAGAACCAGACAGAGACAATGATTACAATAACTGAAATAAAGAATAGAATAAAAGTCTCCAAACTAGATTAACTGGATGTGCAAAGCAGTGATTTGCAAAACAACACCCAATCAGAACAACAAATAGAAAAAAGAATACAAAAAAATGAGAATGGTTTGAGATTCCTTGGGGACAACATTAAGCATAAAAACATTTACATCATAGGCCTACCAGAAGCTGCAGAGAAACAGCAAAAAATCAAGAAATTATTTTTTGGAGGGCTTGACAAGATGGTGACCAGAGAGGGGATCCCTAAAACCTCTCCTGCAAAATACAATTAAACAGCCAGCCAGGATCCAATGTGGGAAACCTTGAGTGGTATGGTGACAGCTGAGAGATCCATGCATAGCAAAAAACACCTGGAGGTTAGGGAAAGGGGGGAGAGTGGGAAAGAACAAAGGGAGGAGAGATGGATCACAACTGGACCTGACCTCAGCTAACTGAAGGAACTAGAAAGGGATCAGAGAACACTGGCTGAGGAGCAGCATGTCATTGGACAGGGGGAAGGCTGGTGGCAACAAAAGTGGAAGCCAGAGTGGCAGGAACCCTGCAAGACCATGGGTGAGCTGGATTTAGCAGCAGCATGTCCAGGAGCCACGCACTGGGTGGCAAGGAAGTTGAGTGAGGCATCCAAACTGTCCTAGGTGAGAATAGGGCCTCCAGTTGCAGCTCGCAGATCTCAGCACTTGAAAATGCTGCCAGGAGTGGTCGCCATGAAAACAAACCACTGAAACTTGGTCATGAATTAAACCCAGGCTCAGGAGAAGGGAGAAAGGCTGAGGTGGCAACACTAGTCCTGACCAATATAAGTGGTCTCATACTTCTCCCCCAGTGTCCCCAATAAACCACAGGAAGCAGAGATACCACAGACTGCCCCACCCACAAATGCTGGTGGAGGTGGAAGATACAAAGATGGGGATAAACCAATTTCCCTCTTTCCCAAAACTTGCCCCCCAGTGTCACTTAGTGTCTGCTCTATAATAAGACACCACAAAAATGCAAATCAGGAAGAGAAAGAGATCTCCTTGGTATTACCAGAGGTAAAGCCCTCATGCAGAAGAAAAAGAAAACACACAGCAAACAATATGAGTACCTTAGGATTCAAAGTCTCTCAGAAAGAAAATGAAAAATCTCTAGAAAAGGATCTTATAGATCTAGAAATTTAATAACTAAGTGACATAGACTACAACATTGCAGTTTTAAAGGCTTTCAGAGAAATAAAAATATGTTGGCAGAACATCACAGCTGAGATGAATAATCTCAGAAAGGAAATTCGTGAACAAAAGGGACATTTTAACAAAGCAATTCAAATTATAAGGAAGAACCAGATGGAAATTCAAGAGATAAATAATGCAATAAAAGAAGTGAGAAATAAAATAGTTTCCACAGGAAACCGACCAACCAGATGGAGGAAAGAATTAGTGATATTGAAGATCAGAACACAGAAACAACCCAGAAAGAAGAAGACAGGGACGACAGAGTCAAAAAAATTAAAAGAACTCAGGAAGAACTATCTGACTCCATTAAAAAGAACAGTATTAGAATAACAGTCTTGGAAAAGGGGGAAGCAAAAAACTCTACAAAAAGCATACTCAAACAAATAGTAAATGAGAACTTCCAAACCTATGGAAAGATCTGGAACCCCAAATTCAAGAGAAAAATAGGTCCCCTAGCTACCTGGACACATTATACTGAAGATGTCAAAAACCAAAGACAAAGGCAATTCTAAAGAAAAACCCATTAGGCTATGATCAGGCTTCTCAGCAGAAACTTTACAAGCCAGGAAGGAGTGGAATGAAATATTAAAAATATTGGAAGGAAGGAATTATCCAGTATAATTATCCTTCAGATTTGAAGGAGGAATAAAGACCTTCACAAACACACAGAAGCTGAGGGAATTCACCACCATGAGGCTGACATTTCAAGAAATACTGAAGAAGGCAATTTGACCTGAAACAAAACATCAGAATAAATGGAATACAGGTGAGACAACACAAAAGAAATAAAAATAAAAAGAGGAAGAAGTAATGGTCATAGGAAATCCTCATATATCAATCATCACTCTAAATGAACTGAATATAAATATAAATGAACTGAACTCACCAATAAAAAGACACAGAGTAGCAGACTGGATAACAAAACCAAACCCATCCATATGCTGTCTCCAAGAGACACACCTCAGCTATAAGGACAAACACAGACTGAGAATGAAAACAATATTCCAAGCAAATGGTATCCAGAGAAAAACAGGAGTTGTCATACTGATATATAATGAAATAAACTTCAGGTTAAAAAAGATGACAAGAGACAAAGATAGACATTTCATAGTGATAAAAAGGGACAATACAACAACAAGAAGACTTGACACTAATTAATATGTGTATATACCCCCAATCAGGAAGCACCAGAATATACAAAGCAACTACAAACAGACTTGAAAGGAGAAACTGACAAAACCACAATAATTGTAGGGGACCTAAATACCTGCTTGAAAGCCATGGACAGATGTTCCAAATAGAAAATAAATAAGGAAATATCAGCTTTAAATGACACATTACAGAAATTGACATAATTGAAATTATTAGGACACTTCATCTGGCAAAAAAATGACTATACCTTCTTTTCTAGTGCACATGGAACATTCTTAAGAATAGACCATATGCTGGGACACAAAATTAGCCTCAGCAAATTTAAGAACATTGAAATCATACCAAGTGTATTCTCATACCACAAAGCTCTGAAATTGGAAATCAACTGCAAAAAGAAAGCAGAAAAAAATCACATATACGTGGGGATGAAACAACATCTTATTATAAAGTTACTTGATAGGAGAAGAAATAAAAGAAGAGATTAAAAAAATACCTTGAAACTAATGACAATAAAAGTGCAACATATCAAAATTTTGGGGATGCAGCAAGTGAAGTTATAAAAGAGAAATTTATATCATTACAGACTTATCTTAAGAAACAAGCACAATTACAAGTAAACATCCTAACATCCCATCTCAAAAACTAGAAGAACAGAAAAACCCCAATGTCAGAAGAAAATAAATAATAAAACTTAGAGCAGAGCTAAATGAAATTGAGAACAGAAGGATAAAAGAAAAAAAAAATACAATGAAGAGCTGTTGACACAGTGCCATTCAGTGTTTCCCATGTTGGATCCTGGCCAGCTGTTTAATTGTATTTTCTGGGAGAGGTTTTAGGGATCTCCCCTCTGGTCACCATCTTGCCGAGATTCTGATAACTGTTCTTTTATGTAAAAAATTTTTATACATACAATTTTTTGTACCTCATATCTGTTCTTGTGTTTGATAATCATTTGTTACATAAAATTTTTTGTACCATAATATGTTAAAAAATAAATGCTAAAATTCCCTTATAATACAAGAAACAAGTACCTTGTTGCCTTCCAACTGCCAACCCATCTGTTCCCTCATACATTCTGCATGACATCGTAAGGCAGGAGCTAAGCATGGAGGCTATGAGGGCATAGAATATCTAGGAGACAGAACTGACCCTCTCTCTTGGGGATACTGTTCCTCCTTCACTCGCACACCTCACATCACCCTGTAGGGCCCTGGAGGAGGGCTGGTTAGTCAATGACAGGTAAGATTCTTCAAGGGAGGAACAATCTAAGACAGGGACAGTCACATAGGGGCATTCAGGAGAGAGCTTGGGCTCAACAGAGGTGAGGCATAGACCCTCACTCTTTCTGAAGTTAATATCCTATCCCCCTGGCTGCCTTGTGTCCCATGCTGCTCCAATAGTGACCCGATAGAACAATATCAATCATGCTCCAATAGAAATGACTTAGATACTGAGTCAACCCCTTGGGGCGATTTCAGTACACAGAGTCCTTGGGGCTCTATGTTCTCATAGAAACACAATGCATGTTAAAACACAATGGGGACTTTTGGAAAAAGTAGTTCGCTAGGCAATGTAACTCACAGACCATGGAAAAACCAGATTTACTTCCTTATATGTCCATCAATAAAAGCTATACGTTGGTTTGATTCGGGGCTCTCAGTTCTTGAGGCTGGAGTCCCTTGGCCCCACTTATAATCTATTTTTGGCTACTGTCTTTCTTCACTTTGCATCACCCTTTTCATTTTCCCACAGCTCGTGTCATGCTGGATGCAACAGTACCTAAATATAAACACATAAAATTTTGAATTAAAAAATTAAAACAAGATTTTTCACCCTGAAAGTTTGGGCCAAAAATGTAGGTGTATATTATACTGGGGGCGCATCATTCATGGCTAAATAGGGTAAGCACTCAAGTTTCTGCGTGGTCCTTTTACTCTAGAAGTTTTCACTAAAAATATTTCACTAGATTTTATTGCCAGGGGTTGACAACTTGATGTGCTGGTGGTCACTTTTTTGGTCAGAGACCCTCAAATTCAAGAGCTTATGTAAGAGCCATATAACTACATACATATGACAAATGAAGAAAAGAGAGTAGTTACCCTAGCTGAAATCTGATAGGGAAGTAATATTTCTTTGAGTGTTCTAAGAAAGTTTCCAGACTGAAATGGCAAACACTCTAAACTCAGGGTCCAAGATCAGTTTGAGGGAAAACTTCATTTCTTTGTTTTATGAAAATAAAGAATAAACTCTGATTCTCCCAATCCCAGTAGATTTTCAACCTCCCCTTACTCTCCAGGAACATCCTCCTTCCAAACTATATCTCCAGGTCAGAGCTCTGCACAGTTTCAGGTTCTGGTATCACTGTGCCTAAGCAGGAATCCACAGGAGGATACACTATGAGCATCCTAATACCATCTTGTAAACAAACAAACAAAACTACTCTGATTTTCCAGCCACCAACGGGAAGAACAATCGAGACACTTAACACCCAGAAAGCAGAAAAGCAGCCTCTTTCTCCATCTACAGAAGCCAAGAAACCTGGAGGTCTTCCATAACACATCTTCTTTTTTCTTACTCTCCAGAAGCTGTAACTGTCGAAGAGATAATGGTCACCAGCCATCCCTAAAGCTGATTTCGCGGCTGTGCACTTGCTTGGTGAAGAACTAACCTGCACTGCACCTGTGCTCAGACAGAGGAGGTGGTTGGTGGCTGCTCATGACTTTTCAGCGACCTTGGCTTCGCGTGCCACGGTCCTGCTGTTCAGAATCCTGAGCAGAGCACAGTGTGAGGAGTAAAGGAGCCCGTTTTAAATGCCAGGAAGAGTTTCTTTAGGAGAAAATTGGGTTTCAATAGGCATACTAGGAGTTAGAAATATGTTGAGCAAACAATCAGGAACTCTCTCGAATCTTTTGTATTTTACGCAAAACCTTATAAAATAATGAACTCCCACAGTCTTGGTCGTCATCTCAGAGTTACCTGCGGATCACACTTCTATTCTCGACTCCGTTCTCACCACATCCATGTGTGGAAATCGGGAAATCGTGCAACTCTCTCAGAAGCTAACAGTGGTCCCTGAACATGGGAAGGAAACAGCCTCGCCAACGCCCGAAAGCTCTCAGCCAGTCTGTCCAGCGAAGCGAAGAAGCACGAGGCCGACAGTCTGGGCAAAGGAGCCAGTTTCTCATATGGGGCGAGCCCAGCTCCCCTGAGACAGAAGGAACTCATCCCTTCCCTTCAACCTGGAGGGAGCACCACAGAGATGTGGAACTGAGACTCGCCCTACCCACCTCTCCTCAAATCCTAATCACCTTGAGGATGCTTTTCCTTGCCCTCTTTCTCTGTCTCCTCTTTTTCCTTTCTCTCCCTGCACTTCACCCCACTTGCCCTTCCCCTCTCCCATCAGCTAGTGTTCCTCTTTCTGGCTCTGTGGTCCTGAATGAGATTGTGACAGCAGCCCAGTGCTCTACTGGTACCCTTTATGCTCATTTTAATCTCTGTATTAAGATGAACATGTAGCTGATATATTAATTTTTATATCGCTAATTTATTTCCTTCTCTGTACTCCCAGCTCAGCATTTCCCCTGCATAGACTAAGGGTTGGTCTGGTAGAGCGGAGATGCATGGATGGGGGTAAACCATTAGCAGATAAATGTTGTTTCCTGAACAGAAGATAAAGAATCTGTCAACAGAATTTAAAATACTTTTGGATGAAATCATCCCAAAACTTACATCCAAATTTACCCTCGCATGAAATTTTGGCTAAAGGCCACACAGAGATTTGAGAACCTGTCCAGATATACTCAGTGTTTTACTAAAATTCACTGCATAGGTGGTCCTTGGCTGTTGCCACTTCCTCATTTCAGAGAAAATTGTTTCTATTGTGTTTAATGAAAGGAGTCCAATGTGCCAGCAGTGCTGAATTGTTAATAAAAGTTTCTAATGCTCACAGGTGGATAAAAAAGCAATTCTTACACAGGCAGCAGTCTGCAGACCACAACTTGAAACCCACTAATGAAGAGATGAGATGTACTGGAGGTGAGGAGGTATTCAAGGACATTCTTCTCTTTTTTGCTTGTTATTTAAATTGAGGTTTACTAATACAAAGTAAAATGCATAAAGCAATTATTCAGTTTGACAGGTTATTACATATGCATACACACATGATTTTCCATTTTTAACACGTGATTTTTCAGCTCCCAGCAGCTCCCTTGTGCCTCATCCCAAACAATACCACTCTCTGACATCTACCGCCATAAATTCTCTTTTCTTGTGTGTTGAAGTAATATAAATAGAATCATACAATATGTACTCATTTGAGTATGGATTCTTTCACTTGCTTTTCAAAAAATCAGATACATCCATATTGTTGCTAGTAGCAGTAGTGCTCAGCTCTGTGGAATTCCATTGTATAAATACTGTGCATCATAATTTATCAATTAATTTTACTTTTGGTGTATCTTTGGAGTGCTGCTAGTTTTTGGCTGAAGTGTCTAACTCTGCCACAACTGTTCCTGTATGTATCTTTCAAATGTACGGATGGAAAATTTTTTCTTCCCTTTCGAGTCTGGTCTAATAATTAAGTTGATGTAATTAAGTTGACAAATTAACAAGAGAAAAACAAATTTAATTATATATATATATGTATATATGCAGGAGCCTCATAAAAATATGAGACTCAAATAAATGACCAAAGTAGAAATGTTTTATACCTTTTAAACAAATAAACAATAAATTTGTGAAGGATTGACAAAACCAAGGGGTTTGGTCTTGGAGTAGTAAATTGGCAAAGAAGTACCAATGTTTGTTTATACGATGTTCTCAACCCTAAATGCCCTGTCTTTGGTGATAAAGATGCCTTCTACCCTCCTGGTACAGGGAGCGTAACTTTCACATGGGAGATTGAGCTCCTGTTTTTAGTGGGAACAAAGAAAGAACAGAATGTTCTTGCACTGGCTGTTTCTCAAGTAACTTTAATTCAAAATACAGTCTTGCTGCATAACATTCAGTGAACAACAGACTGCATATATGATGGTGGTCCCATAAGATTATAATGGAGCTGAAAAATTCCTATTGCCTAATGATGTCATAGCCATCCCAACATCATAGTACAATGCATTACTCATGTGTTTGTGGTTATGCTGATGTAAACAAACTTACTTTACTGCTAGTCACATAAAAGTATAGCACATACAATTATGTATAGTACATAATACTTGATTTAGGGAAACCCCTTCTTCAGTTGTCTCCTTCTCAGGATTCTCCTCACTTTTCCAAACTTTCCTCAACTTTTTTTCTTCATTTGGCTAGAAAGATTTCTGTCACAGTTTCTTTGACCTGCACAATTGTTCCATGACACTTAGTGCAAAGCCATGAGAGAAGACTTAAAACATAGGAAATGTACCCACAATTCCTTACAGGTTCCTTCTTCAAGTTTTGATCCATCTCCATAATCCCACTGATTTGGTTTGCTTTTCAGTGTGCTTTGCATTTTTTTTCTGCCAAGAGTTTTTGTTGTCAGCAGGAGACATATACCGTGGTAAGATTATGTGACCATAGTAACCTGGAACCTCCCACTTGCAAAATTTTGCTTTTAGTTCTTGCAATTTTGAGCTTGCTGCAGTACACGTCAGAGTTCCCAAGGTGTAAATGCTTTCAACAGAGGACACAGCAATGGTTCCCTAAACTGGAAGTTGAGAATGTCAACTGGCCAATTTGGGTACCTTGTGCCAGGAAATCAATCAGCAAAGAAGGGGCTTACCACTCTGGCTGTGGTGATTGATCCTGATAGCAACTGCAAATTGGGTTGTTAGTATACAATGAGTCTACAAATGATTATGTGTGAAATTCAAAAAGATTTCCCAAGGGTACTTTCTAGTAATCTTATGTGCTGTGGTTAAAGTTGATGGAAAATTTAATAGCCCAATATGGGGAGCACTGTGAATGTAACAGAACCTTCAGGAGTGAAGATCTGAGTCACTCCATCAGACAGAGGACATTCACCCACTGAAGTGTTTGTTGAAGGCAAAGGGAATATGAAATAGGGAGTGGAGGAGAGCTGTAAACACCAGTCATTGCAGACACAAGTATGATCATAGTTATGAGTATTCTTTCTCCCTTGGCTTGTAGCTGCTTTATTCCAATCTCTGTCTTTGTGGTCACATGGTTTCCTTATGTGTACCCATGTTCAAATTTCCCCCTTCTTATGGGGGCAGGCTGATAAATTTTACCTCCACTGTAATATTTTTTGTTATGTTAGACATATCTAGATATAACTGGTTCTGTGTAGTCACATGGTACCTCCCCTCCATTGTTCTTGACCTTACACACACAGATGCTTACATTTTTCACCCAGTGCATATTGAAATGGAAGAGTGTTCAGATCTTCAGTTCAAACAGTATGCTGTTAATTAATTTTAAACAGTAAGAAAAAGTTCCTTCAACTGAAATTCACAGATGAATGCAAGTTGTTTATGGTGATCAGTTTCTGGATGTAAGTATAGTAAGATTCTGGGTAAGGCAGTTTAAAGATGAAGAAGTAGACATGCAGATTTGAGTGACAAACCATGAAGTAGAAGGCCTATGACTGCACGTGATCAGCTTCTTCAAGATCACATTGAAGGACTAATCCATAAAAATCATCATACCAAACAAAAAAGAAATTGCTGGTAAATTAGGAATTTCTAAGGAGAGTATGGAATACATTATTGCTGTTCTTGGGTTCTGCAGAGTTTGTGCCCGGTGGGTACCATGCATGCTGTCTGATGAAATGAAAACTGAAAGAGTTTGCATTTCTCAGGAACTCCTAGAATGTTTAGAAAAGAAGGTGAGGACTTCTTAAAGAGGGTCGTTATAGGTGATGAAACTCGGATCCATCATTATGATCCCAAGAACAAAAGGCAGTCCATAGAATACCACCATAAAGGATCACCTTAGCTAAAAAAATTCAGAACTCAGGCCTTGGCAGGGAAGGTCATATTGAATGTTTTTTGGTCTGAAAACTTCCATTTCACTGTGCATTGGAAAATGTTTTCAGCCTCATCATTGTATAGAAACAGAGACTGACAATACAGAAAACCTTGGAGATAGGGGAGGAGGAAAATAAAAGGACTAGTAAATGATAGAGGAAGCATAAGACTCTCCAATATAAATGAGAAAATTGTTTACTACTCAAGGAGGTAATGGTGATAATAGATTGATTTAGAAGAGAAAAGTGAAGCTCTGGGGGCAGAAGATAGCAATTTCTATAGTAAGAAAATTATCCCAGCAAGTTTGAGATTTGAAGTTATGATCTCTCAGAGAGAGAGACAGAGAGAGAGAGAGAGAGAGAGAGAGAGAGAGGAAATAAAAAGCAGCTGTGCACATTATTTCCTAGTCATTTAGCCAAATATACTTATCTGCTGTTTATTATGAAACAATCATTGGGTTAATCACTTGATTCAAAGATGTGAATAAAGTAGTCCCTGACCTCAAGGAGTTGAGATTGGAAATCAGAAGGTAAATACATTAAGACCCATAAGACCACTTGGTATCCTACTAGTCTCTAGTCTTACCAGCTGCATTGTAAAACCACTTCAGGAGACATAAAATTGAGGGAAACAAGACAATTGTCAACAAGAGATCATTTTTATTTTGAACATGTTGGTATTGAGGTGCTTGCTTCTTGATTTTCCAAGGTGATGTTTTCTGAGTTTTATTTGTTGATTGCTTGTGGAGAGGGCAAGGCATGGCCTAGAAAAATAAAGTCAGACTTTAACTATGATGAACAGTAACTGAATATATGGATAAGATGGTCAAAGGAGACTTGAGAAATTGGTCTATACCATAAGAGAGAGAAAACTATAGAGAGGGGGAGTTCCCTGATGGTGTAGTGGCTTACGGCTTCAGCGTTGGCGCTGTTAGCGCTGTGGCCTGGGTTCGATTCCCAGTCAGGGAGCTACCCACATACCAAAAAGCAAAACAAAACAAAACAAAACAAAACAAAAAAACAAAAAACAAAAAAAAACTATAGAGAGGAAGAGATTGAAGACCCAAGAGAAAATTTCACCTTGAGACTTTCTATGAAAGTGGCTCAAAAAATAAAAATAAAAGGAGCTTTAGGCTAGTGAAAGGATTTTGGAGACAACTGACCAGGTAGTGAAGTTTTCTAGGAGCAGGAATGGTGTTATACAGTCTCAAATTTATTATCCTTTCTTAAATGTAAGTGCAAAAGATGAATGTAGGTTAGAGGTGTTAAAAATTTTCACAACCAAAACTTTTTCTAAAACAAAGGGTTTATTGATCCATGTGCTGGCCAGAAGAGGGATCAGGTCCCTTTTGAAACCACCAGCAGCAGGGCTACATGGAAGAGTGTGTGACATCCAAGGGTTAACAGGGCTGTTTTATAGCATAAGTTTGGAAAAGAAATATAGACGATGTTTTGAACAAATTTCCATTGGCTATAGATAAAGGGGTGGGAGAAGGTGGAGTGAGGCTTGTTCTTAGATAGGTCTGTAGTCAGTAAGGGAGAATTGTTTGCTCCTTTTAGATTGGTTGTGGGCAACAGAAAAGTTCATGCACAGCAAGATGTTCTGGTGTGTTCTGGAAACTGGTGGTCTTCTCTTTGGCTATTCTCTCTAGATAGTAGCAAAAATAGACACCTGGAAGTTAATTCAAAGTTCCAACATACATTCAGGAATGTGAGCAGTCTTTTGTTGGTTTTTGGCCTGCAGCTGTTAACTGACTAATTTGCCTTGTTTTTTCTATCCACCCTCTGGCCTGCTGTAGTTTAATTTAGGACATCTCAGAAATTTTCTCTTATTATTGGTTATAGAAATAGTGGGTTTAACAGAATTGACTTTTATCTTCAAAAGTTAGGCTTTCAAGAAACCACAAAAATAGATGTTATATTTCAAGGATACTGCAAGAAACTATGACAGTGGTTGTGGCTTAATCATAAGCTGTTTTTCTTACATGTATAAAAGTTCTAGGTATGCTTCCTGGAAAGACTAGGGCTGCTCTGCTTCCCAAAGCCCAAGTAATATGGAATAGATTTATTTCATACCTCTCATTCTCACTATTTTCTTCTCCTTGAAAAAGGAAACACAAAACCCCAGTGGATTTCAGTACACAGGGTGATTGGGACAATATAAGAAAGAAATGAGTGTAAAGCAACAAGTACCCACTAAATTAATAATATTTTTCACCTAGGCTACCATTTTGCAATATTACTGAATACAAAGGAAGATAGAAATCAGAAAAGGTAAGACGCCCATAGACAAAATATATGCTACCCTATTGTGATCTCCCTATAACTTGCTGTTTTTCTCCATTTTAATCAATACCAACTTCACTGCAGACTTTACCTCCTAGATAAGACATCCCTAACTCAAGTTTATTCATCACTATTAGTTGACATTGGTAAGAATTATATGACAGAAACCATGACACTTCTTTTCATTTTAGAGTCAATTACAACTAAGCCACAATTTATAGAGGTTTTGAAAGTCTCCAATCTCTGGGTCAGGAACTCTGCAGACATGACATCTCTTATCCCAAATTTTGCATTTTCACAAAGCTATGTGGGAGAGGGCCCTGGGAGAGTGGGTGGTATAAGGGCTCAAAAATATCCATTAATATCAGAAGAGAAGGAGATTTTTTCCATTTTCATAGACTTTTTAGATCAGGTTTTGTTGCAGGAAACTAGGCCAGGCAGAGGAAAGAATCACCTGAACACCTCAGATAAATGAGGAAGAGCTTCTTTATTCAGCCAGCAGAGCCACGCAGACAAAAGTCTAAAATGACTGAGCTCCCCGACCTGCTCTAGTCCTGTCATTTTATAAGATTTATAGGCTTTCAAACAAAGGAGGAATTATGGCAGGAAAAAAAAAACGATTAGGATTTATCACAGAAAATGTCCTTGGGTTTTACGGCAGGGAGCATCCTTGCATCTGGGCATGGTGTGGAGTGTCATTGCCTCTGGGCATGCTTAAGGATAACTCCTTAAGGCAGTTAAGGAGTCATTCCCCTCTTTGAGACCCCATGTAATTTTTACTTTGGGGGTTCATCATTCACATGCTGCTGCAGGGACTGATAGCAATTTACATAGTGACAATTGTCTCAGTCATTGAGCATGCAGCTCTGACTGCTAGTGGGAGTAATCAAGGAACAATCAAATATAGCTCGGCTATGGCTAACATTCTCCCTATTAGGGTTTTAAATCCTCTGAAGGCTGAAAACCATCCTCTCATAAGCTCTGGGGGTCTCATCCATTCTAGGTTTGCGCCAGGACATGAGCCAACATTTGGATTTTTCTTACTATGTCCTCTATGGCCTGCCCTGGTCTTCCATTCTCAGGCAGCAGGAAGAAGGAGGGTCTGATTATACCTATGATGAAGCTTCCATTCCAGTCACCAGGTAGGCGAGCATATCCACATATCTAATATAACCCAGCCAGGGATGTCCAGTCCCTTGGGCCCCCTGAATCCATCCTCTTAGTCCTCTTAGCTGAGCTACCCTATCCAGGGAATTTTGTTCAGTTTTGTTATTTCCTCACCATACACTTTTTCCTGTTGAAACATCTAGAGTCTTCTGTCCTATGTAGGTCAGGTCTCCCATTTGTTAGGTGAAGGCCTTTTCCCACCTTTTGTCCCACCTTAGTAACATGCATTCACAAATTGCATCTTTCCTCCCCTTTTCTCACAGTCTAGTATGTGCTGTCGAAGTGAGCACTTCTTTTCTCAGAGTCTAAAGTTTAATCAGGATGAGTCCCATGATGATTTTCCTCAGGCTTCAGCTGTGTGTTGACCAGCCAGCTCTTGGTTTGTGACTAGAGCAGGGCATGTCGATCTCCACAGTGTGAACTTGCAGGGGTTGGTGGGGTCTGTCTCTGCTTTCCATGGGGCTGGCATAGTCTTCTTCAATCTGCTGTGGTGGATCCAGGCAAGTATTCCTTACACTTTGGCTGTAGTAGGTGTGGTCAGGATGATGGTGTAGAGACCCTTCCACTTTGGCTTGGGGGAGGGGGGCAGGGACAAGTTCCAATCCTTGACCCAGACCTGATCTCCTGGATAGAAAAAAATGAACAGGCACAAAAAGACTAACAGGGGCCCTTTCTATCGCCTGAGTGGAGATCTTCTCTGTTATTTTTCTTAAGGCTTCCAATTGTCTGTGTAACTCTGTTGCTCCCAATTCTCTAGGGGTTCCTGGCAAATTGTAGAGAATGGGAGGGCATCTGCTGTACATTATTTCATAGGGAGAATATCTTGACCTCTTAGAAGTAGTATACCTAATTTTAAACAAAACTAATGGTAGGGCTTGTATTCACTAAAGCTTTGCCTCCTGGTAGAGCTTATTAATTCCTGTTTTTAGGGTTCTATTCATGCTCTCTACCTTGCCTGAGCTCTGAGGCTGATATGCCACATGGAGCTTCCACATGATATTTAAAATTTTGGCAGTCTCTTGCACCACCTCAGCCACAAAAGCTGGTCCATTGTCTGATCTAATCTAAAGTGGCAATCCAAACTGGGAAATGATTTTTTGCAGTAGTATTCTCACTACCTCTCAAGCCTTTTCAGTTCTCACAGGGAAGGCCTCTACCCACTCTGTGTACATGCAGACCAAAACTAGAAGATACGGGTTTCCTCCACACCGGAGAATCTCGGTAAAATCCACTTGCACATTTTCAAAGGGGGCTGCCCCATGCGACTGGATCCCGGCTGGCAGGGACATCCCCCGCCTTGCATTGTGCTGACTGCATGTCACACAACGTTGACTGACCTTTTTAAGCAAGAGTTGGCAGAAGGGGAATGTAGAAGTACCTTCCCAATAATTTTTCAGTCTTTTCCTGCCCCAAGTGAGTGGCCCTGTGCATTGGAGAACAAAATCTGGTCCCAGGAGGTGGGGGACTATAATTCTCTCCATCCTTCTCTGGTCTCTTTAGTTCCTTCTTGTTTCATCCATTCCTTGTCTCCCTTTGAATACACAGGAGTCAAACCTGGTGCCCATTAGAGGGACCATGGTGACCTAGTATGAAAGGGTGGCAGCCCTCTTTGCCTCAGTGTCTGCTTTTGCATTTCCCTGTGCTTCAGTAGTCCCTGTTCTTTGATGCCCTCAGCAGTGAACTACTAGCACTTGCTTAGGCTGCCATATGACCTCCAGGAACTGCCAAAATCTCACCAGGATATTTTAGAACTTTTCCTCCTGCTATTAAAAGTCTCCTTTCTTTGTAGATGGCCCCATGTACATGGAGGGTGAGAAAAGCAAATCATGAGTCTGTGATGGTATTTACATTCTTCACTCAACTCCAGGGCCAAGTCAGGGCTATTAGTGCAGCCTTCTGGGCAGATGTTCCCTGGGGCAGGGGCTTTGCTTCAGTTACCTCAGTCAGAGTCACTACTGCACAACCTGCCTGCCTTTCTCCCCTGGAGTTTACATATCTGCTTCCATCTACAAAATGCTCCAAGCCTGGGTCCCCTAGAGGCTGGTCAAGCATGTCAAACTGGCTTGAATATACTTCCTCGATGACTTCAACATAGTCACATTCAGGTTCCCCATCTCCCACCAGGAGTAGGGTGGTTGGGTTTAGGGAGGACACAACTTCTATTGTTAGTCTCAGATTTTCACATAGTGGCCTCTGGTGTTTAATAAGATGTGCATTCATCAGTTAATGGTGCCCCTTGTCGTTCATCAGAGTGATTATCACGTGTGTGGCACTTGCACTCTTAAGTCCTGACCCAGAGTTAACTTATTAGCCTCTTGAACCAGCATGGCTGGGGCTGCCAGTGCTCTTAGGCATGGAGGCCATCCTTTTGAGACTCCATCGAGCTGTTTGGAAAGGTAGACGACTGGTCTTACCCATGACCCTACATTCTGGGTCAGTACCCCCACAGATGTTCTATTTCTTTCTGATACATATAGCACAAAGGTTTTGGCTAGATCAAGGAGGCCCAATGCTGGGGCTGTTTGCAGTTCTTTTAGCTTCTTGAATGCCCTTTGCTGGTCAGATCCCCATTCTACCAGTCTCCTTTCTCCCCACTTTGTGGCCTCATAAAGCAGTTTGGCTGGAATCACAAAGTTTGGGAATCATATGCAGTAAAACCCTCCTGCTCCTAGGAATTCTCTAATTTGCCATTTCATCTTTGGGACCGGGATGTTCTGAATAACTTGTTTTCTTTCTACTCCCAGCTTTCTCTCTCCCTGTTGGAGGATGAACTCTAGGTACTACACCTGCTTCTGGCTGATCTGGGCCTTTTTCCTGGAGACTTTATATCCACAAGCCTCTTAATGCCATAGGAGCATATCTGTTCTTTTTGTGCATCCCTTGAGAGTCTTGCGGCCTAGCAGTAGGTCATCCACATACTGAAGGAGGACACATCCGGTGACCTGTGCTGGGAATTGGTGAAGATCTCGAGTGAGGGGCTCTCCAAAGAGGGTCGGTGCATTCTTAAATCCTTGAGGAAGTTGTGTCCAGGTGTGTTGTGTTTACCCCTGTGGAGAGGTCTTCCCATTGGAAGGCAAACAGTTCAAGACTTTTAAGGGCCAGTCTTAAAAATTGCACTTTTCAAATCAAGGCAGGTGAACCAGGAGGCTCGTGCAGGGAGGAGGCTCAAGAGGGTGTAAGGGTTAGGCACAGTCAGGTGCAGGGCCACTGCTGCTTGAGTCACCACTCTCAGGTCCTGAACTGGTCGGTAGACATTTGTCTCAGGCTTTTTCACAGGGAGTAGGAGAGTGTTCCAAGGCAATCGGTACAGGACAATAATGCCATGCTGCTTGAGACTCTGCAAATATACCTGGATTCTTTCCAAAGCCTCTCATGGAATCAGGTACTGTCTTTGGCTGATAGACTGAGTCCCAGGTCTTAGTTCAATTCGCACCTGTGCCTGGTTGATTGCCAGCCTGGGTGGATTGTCTTCAGCTCAGACTTCAGGCTATCTCTGGGTCAGTTCCTGATTTAATGCCTTCCCAGGTTCTGTGATGAAATTTCTCCATTTCTCCTCCCTGGGGACTGTAAGGGTTAGAACTAGTCCTGGCTCAGGGAACTGCTAGTTCAGCTGGCCTTCATTAGAAAAGGAGAAGGTAGTTCATAACTTTTCTAACAAATCTCGCCCCAATAATGGGAAGGGGCATTGTGGTATATAAAGGAATTGATGCATCACCTCATGGCCTCTGATGGTGCATTTTCATGGGAGGCAAAACTATTGCTGGCTTAGAGCTCCAGTTGCCCCAATTATGTTAGTTTTTCAGGAGGAGAAGCTTCCATGAACTTGTAACTACGGAATGCTCAGCTCCAGTGTCAACTAAAATGTCCAGTTCTTGCCCCCCTTATCTTTATTCGGACCATGGACTCATTGGGGCCTCTGAGTCTGTTTAGCTTCAGTCATCAAATAGGGGTCCCCCAGCTACATTGAACAGGGCAATCTCTTCCTTGGGACCTGCTCTTGGCGGGGCCGCCAGACCTTTTCCCTGGTGAGGACATTCATTTTTCCAGTGCCCTGACTCCTGGCAGATGGTGCACTGGTCACGCCATAACAGGGCCTTTCTCTACTGACCCCTTTAACCTTCTGCTTCTTTTCCTTCCCACCTACACAGTAGGGGTTCCCTTCTCCTATTCCAATTTACAATGGTGGCTGTAAGCTCTGCTTTCCTTTTCATCTTCCGATTTCCTTCCTCTTTTCCTCTGTCTCCCAATTTAGGAAAACTTTATTCGCCACTTCCAGGAGCTGGGAAGCATTCATTCCCACAAAGCCTTCCAGTTTCTGGAGCTTGTGTGGCTCACAAAGGCTGAATTCGCCATCCTCTGGTTTTCCTGACTCTCTGGATCAAAGGGAGTGTACATCCAATATGCATTACAGTCTTTCATAAAAATCCCTGGGACTTTCATTGGCTTTTGCATGACCTCGGTTACCTTGCTCATATTAGTGGCATTCTGACCTCCACATTGTATCTTTTGGAGAATGGCCTCCCTATACCCCTTCAACTTTCTCATATCATTTTGATCATTCAGGTCCCATTGTGGATTTTCCTGTGGTAGGGAGGTTTGGGCAAATGCTCTCAAATCCAAGATATCCCCTGGGGCATTTTCCTCGAGCCATTTGGTGGCAGCCTGGATTATTCAGTGCCTCTCTTCTGTATTAAATAGAGTAAGGAGGAGGGGGTGGCAGTCTGCCAACGTGGGGTTATGAGTCTAGAATATGGACTGTATGCAGTAAGTCAATGAGCGCTTGGGGCTTTTCTGTATAGGAGGGAGTAGATGCTTCCAGTCGAGAAGGTCTGTGGTGAGGAAGAGCTGGTACACTAGGACCCGATCCTCGGACACTTGCCTCTCAGCATTTGTCATATCCAGGCCTCTCACTTCTCTCAGGGGCATTTGAATAGCTCGGGCTGCTGGCGACTGCAGCCTCAAAGGAAGATGGGGGTGGGGGAGGGGAGAGGAGGGAGGCGTGCCTAAGTTAGGCTCCTCTGGGGCGGATGGAGCAGAGGGAGCCACAACATTGGGTGCCTCAGGAGAAATGGTAGAGTTGGGCATGGGGGCCTTTTGTCTGTAGCATCAGGTGAGGCTCTATATCTTAAGACTGGGAGGAAAGGATTTCAGGTATGGCTGGAGACTGAGGCTTTTCAGGCCAAGCAGGGCACTTCCCTAAGGCACTACCTGCCTTTGCTAACAGTACCTTGGAGGCTTGACCTCTCAGTCAGGTAATAACTGGAGCCAACTATCTATATATGGGAACTGTTCAGGGTGGCCTGGCTCTCCAGTAATGACAGACCACACTTTCTGTACTACAGTGTGGTCCAAGCTCCCTTCTGAAGACCATCATACCCCAAACATAGGCCATTCTAATTCACACAAGGTTTTTAGTTTCCCTGGGGTCATAGCAACCCCATAATCTTCAGAAAATCCTTTCTTAAAATTCTCCAGCATGGTTGCTAATGGGGAAGTTTTCCCTTGCACACCTCCCCTGACCCTCCTTCAGACAACCAACAATCATGCCACAAAGGGGTTTGGCATGGGAGGGAGGGCTAAGTCAGGAGGGGATGCACAATCGCTTTGTTTGTCTCCGACCACTCCCCTTGCAGGGATGTAGGTTCCTCTTAGCAATAAGAGGGGTCGGTATAAATCCCTGACTTGGCTCAGACTCAGTCTGATACCACCATAAGCCATATGAGGTCACCATGGAACCATGAATGGGAACTCAACACTCACTTTGGCTCTGTGAGAAGGAGTCAGAATCCTCTCCTTGGTGTCTGTCTCATTCACTCTCCAAGCATACACATTCACTCAAATCCAACCCAAAAGCCCAAATTTCTGTCCTTAGGCAGCCTCGGTTTCCCACTCGAACTACCTTGAGTAGTATTAAGGAGGTGCTGGAGGGGGATCAGCCCTCCCTTTTCCTCAAATAAAGCAGGCCCTGGCACATTTTCCCAAACTATTCCTACTGTGCCTTTGACATCACCTGATCCTTGTGTCTGTTCCTCTCAACATTCAACTTCTTGGGAACCCACCAAGGGGACCCTTGTTGCAACCTGTTGAGGTGTGCAGGCAGGGAGGCAAAGCTACCCATCCCTGGTGTGCTCAGTGGTTCATGTTGCCCAGGCCAATTGGGGCTCCCTAGGGGGTGCTCTGGAAGGTTGGTGGAAAACACCAGGTGATTCTGACTTTGGTCTCTCTCTCTGTCTGCAAGTGCGCCCACTTCCCCACCAGGGAACCAAAATATGTTGCAGGAAACTAGGTCTGGTAAAGAGAAAGAATCACCTGAACACCTCAGATAGAAGAGAAAGGGTTTCTTTATTCAGCCAGTGGAGCCACGGCAGACAAAAGTCTAAAATGGCCAAATTCCCTGACCTACTCTACTCCTGTCCTTTTATAGGATTTACAGGCTTTCAAACAAAGGAGGAATTATGCCAGAAAAAAATAGGGATTAGGATGTATCACAGGAAATGTCCTTGGGTTTTATAGCAGGGAGCATCCTTGCCTCTGGGCTGGCTACATAAGGATGGATAACTCCTTAAGGCAGGGCCTCCTCCCTCAGTACTTTGGAAATTGAAATAGCATGTGCAGGGGTACAAGTGGACACTTTGGTCAACATTACTCAAGCAGTAGTTCACCATAATCAGAAGTGTCTGGACACTGATGGTAACCACTTTGAACACCTCTTGTAATTGCAGAAATCGAATATGACTTGTATTCATCTTTTGCTATCAGTATATACTGCATATTACAATTTTAATACAGTTTTTTTCTTTCTTAAAATGTGTATACATTTTTGGCACCCTTTGTATATTGCCATTTCTAATTTTTTCTTTTATTGTTATTTTATATAAATTTTCGGTTTGCAGGGTAGTGGTTAGACTATACATAGTTATCACCATGTTATTGACTATATAGTCTATGCTTTACTTTACATTCCCATGACTGTTTTGTAACTACAAATTTGTACTTCTTAATCCCTTCATTCATTTTATCTTGTCCCTCAACTTCCTCCCATCTATCATGTTGATAAATCTAGTACCCATCTGACACTATACATAGTTATTACATTATTGGCTGTGTTTCTTATGCTATACCCTACATCCCCATGACTACTGTGTAACAACAAATTTGTACTTCTTAATCCCTTCACCTTTTTCAACCCTACCCCCAACACCTTGATCTGGCAACCATCAAAATGTCCTCTATATGTATATGTTTGTTTTTGTTTTGCTTATTTTGTTCTTTACTGTCCACATATAAGTGAAATCATATTGTGTCTGACTTTCTCTGACATATTCCACTTCACACAATACCCTCCAGGTTCATCTATGCCACTGCAGATGGCAAACACCCATTCCTTTCTCTGGCCAAGCAATATTTCATTGTATATATGTACCACTACTTCTTTATTCATTCATCCATCAACAGACATTCAGTCTGCCTCCACACTTGGCCATTGTAAAAAATGCTGCAATGAACACATGAATGCACATGTCCCCTCAAAGTAGCATTTTAGGTTTCTGCTGACAAATACCCAGAAGAGGAATTACTGGGTTCTTTTTTCTCTCTTGTTATAATCTTTGCTTTAAAGTCTATCTTGGTTGGTATAAATATTGCTACTCCTTAACTTTTTTTTTTTAATTTTTATTTTCATGAAATATCTTTGTCCCTTTACCTTCAGTCTATGTGTGTCTTTCAATCGGAAGTGAGTCTCTTGTAGGCAGCATATGTAAGGGTTTTGTTTTCTTATCCATTCAGCCATTCTATGTCATTTGATTGGAGCATTTAATCCATTTACATTGGAAGTAATTGTTTATAGATATGTAGTTATTGCCATTTTATTATTCATATTTTTATCTTTTTTATTTCACCTTAAAAAATTCTTCTAACATTCCTTGTAGTGCTGGTTTGATGGTGTTGAACTCCTTAGTTTTTTCTGCACTTTATCTGTCCTTTGATTTTAAATGATAGCCTTGCTGAGTAGAGTAGTCTTGATTGTAGCATTTTAGGTTTTCATCACTTTGAATATTTTGTGCCAATCCTTTTTGCCCTGCAAAATTTCTGTGGAGAAATTAGCTGACAATGTTATGGGAGCTTCTTTATAAGTAACTAGTTCCCTTTCTCTTGCTGGTTTTAAGATTCTCTCTTTGTCTTTAACCTTTGACATATTAATTATGATGTGTCTTGGTGTGGGCCTCTTTGGGTTTATCTTATTTGGGACTTTCTGCACTTACTGGGCTTGTGTGTCTAGTTCCTTCACCAATTAGGGAAGTTTTTAGTCATTATTTTTTCAAATAGATTCTCAGTTCTTTGCTTTCTCTCTTCTCCATCTGATGCCCCATTGATACAAATGGTGGCACACTTGATGTTGTCCCCGATGTCTCTTAAACTATCCTCATTTTTTTACTTAGAAAAATTTATTTATTTATTTATTGCTGTTCCAATTGGGTGTTTTCTGCTACCTTGTCTTCCAAATTGTTGATTCAATCCTCTGCTTTGTCTTGTCTGCTACTGATTCTTTGTAGTGCATTCTTGATTTCGACTATTATATTCTTCACTCCTAAGTGGTTCTTTTTTTATAGTTTCTATGTCATTTTTTTGTGCATGTTATCTTTTTGTTGAAGTTTTCACTACATTCCTTGAACATTCTTACAAGCATTGTTTTGAACTCTGTATCTGGTAGTTTGCTTGCCTCCATTTCATTTAGTTCTGTTTCTGGAGGTTTCTCTTGTTCTTTCATTTGGGATGTATTTCTTAGTTTCCTCATTTTGGCTGCCTCTCTTTGTTTGTTTCTATGTATTCGGTAGATCTGTTATGTATTCCAGTCTTGGCTGAATAGCCTTCTGTAGTACATGGTTTTTGGGGCCTAGTGGAACCATCTCTCTCGTCACATGCACTGAGTTCTGCAGGAGTGTCCTTTGTGTGGACTGTGTATGTCCTCCTGTTAGAGTTGATCTTTGATTGCTGTTGGCATGTCAGTGGATGGGATTGACCCTCAGGCTGATTTATTGTGGGGTTTGGCCATATCCACAGCTTAGGGATCGCCATGCAGGGGGCATACCCGACAGAGTGGGATTCACCTCAGTGGGTGCTGGTGTCTGTTGAGACTACATTTTGAGAGTGCCACTAGTGGGACAAATTGGTTTGTGCTGTGTTGAGGTCTGAAACTGACCTCTAGTTATGTTGGTTCTGGGTCTTCCAGGGAGAGTTTCTGGTACATGTCCAGGTCAACCACTCCTTGTGACTGACCAGGAACTACCTGGTAGCAGCTACAGAGTGATCAACAATTGGTTGCTGACTGTGCTGGACCTAGAAGCACATGGGAAATGGTATGCTGTGAACCCAGTACCAGGTCTGGAGAAGCCCCACAAAAAGCTAAGACTCCCTGAGGCCTGTTGTCATCTGCCAGCTTTGATAAGGTCCAGCTGCTGATAAGGCCTCATGTGGTGCACAATTGGATGAGGTGAGGTCTTAGTGAGTCTCCAGGTTGGAGCGAGCATACCTTGACAAACCAATTCAGAGTCAGATTTAGCCATAGGCATGGAGGAGAGTGCAACACAGGAAATATTTTCCTGCCTGCTAACTGAATAGGAGGAGGACCTCACAAAGGGAAATTGGCTGTTGTCCCTTCAATTCTTGTCCCAAAGCCACATACCTCTGTCTCTTTTCACATATCTTTGATGCCCCCCTGACTTATTGTCCCTCCTCTAGAGCCCCAGAGGAGTGCCTGCAAGTGACTGAGTCTGTGCCAGAGTCCTTTAAGGGGATATCTGGGTCTTCTGCAACCTTCTGTTTTACCCACATGGTCAGAATCCCCACTGTTTTTCACAGTCAGTTGTGGTGGGGTTTCCTCTTCTTGACACCAGTACTCCAGGCTAGGAAGCTGGTGTGGGGATGGTGTCTTTCACTCCTCCAGGGGTACATTTGTAGCCAAGATATCCCTTGCAATTTTTATCTGCCATACTGAGGTTAGGGGCCAGCCTGTCCCACATCTCTGCCCCTCCTACCAGTCTTGATGTGGATTCTTCTTTATATCCTCAGTTATAAAACTTCAGTTCAGCTAGTCCTCAGATGCTTCTCCAAGTTTATTGTTCTGTAATTTAGTTGCAATTTTAATGTGTTCATGTGAGGAGGAAGACATTGTATTTACTACTCTGCCATCTTGGATCCTTTCTAGATAAAGAGATTTTTTTTAATATTGCTCCAATTTGGATTGTGGGTTGTTAACTTTCTTTTTGGGAATTAAGTTCTTTATCCATTAAGCCACATGGTTAATTCATGCCCAAGCATTCTCAGTGCTAACACAAAGCCTGAAGCCACATAAGAGTGGCAGGAAATGTTTCTGTTTTTTTTAAATGAAAAAACAAATCAACTTAAAAACAAACAAACAAAAAAACAAACAAACAAACAAAACCTATAAGAAATTCTGTTTATCATTCTGTACTGACTAGCTCAACAGAAGGCTAACCACACTGCCTAAAGGTCTTCTTAAGTGGATCTCTCACTTTTCAAATTCAATGTAACTCTAAATCCTGTGTTAATAATGTATTTTACATTCTTTCTTGTTCTCTCAAATCTGTCTTAATTATCATGGCTAAAGTCACTCTTTCGTCACCCATTTAATTCTTATAAATGACTTCAAAGTTGTCCTTCTGCATACAATGGAAGTAGAGAGTACAAAAATTGTTGGAGTGCATTTGAAAAATGGCTTTTCTATTTTATTAAAACTCTAGCTTCTCTCCCTCAAAATGTTGCCTTTAGAGACCAGTAGAGAAAATAGGAGGATGTATAAAAGGAGGTTCACACTATAAATGGCATAAAGAGTTTCCTAATAGACAAGTTTCAACTAGCCTCTTTCTAAAAATTAGAAATATATAGGTGAAATGAAGGATTAGCCATTACCATCTGATCTATGCAATTTCATAGCCAAAGAATTCCTTAAAATCTAGTCAAGTGGATTTGATTATTCTTTAATGTTTTTGTCTCATACTTCCACTTCATTCTAAATTTTCACACTGATTTTGCTAACACTCATACCTGAGATGTTCAAGCCTGGATCAGGCACTCAACATTGCTCCTAACAGAAATACACACAGGGTACCAGCA
Organism: Lyroderma lyra; assembly: GCA_004026885.1. Taxonomy (NCBI): domain Eukaryota; kingdom Metazoa; phylum Chordata; class Mammalia; order Chiroptera; family Megadermatidae; genus Lyroderma; species Lyroderma lyra. The sequence goes on from PVJL010008429.1 coordinate 24,988, forward strand.
AATTTGGCTTTCTTGTGCTTCTTGTGTAAGTCATCAGTAAGGGAGGATCCTACATGCACTCCAAAGTGCATATGCTGTTTATCTAGCAATAGAAATAGCAGTAGGCAATCTCAAGGCCATGACCATTTTGAACTATAAAAGCCAGAACTTCCTGAGCAACAAACATATTTAGTGCTGCCTCCTTCTCTAGCAAAAAAGGAATATTGTCTATTTCATGTGCTCAGAAGATGATCAGAAAGATATGATGGACCACTCAGTGATCTACCTTCTTTTGAATGAAATTCTCCCATTAATTCAGTTTTGGGGTGCTTGATTCTTTATGCTCATGGCTCCCAAACTGGCTGATTAACATAATCAGCTGAAAAGTTTTATTTTGTTTCATTTCATTTTGTTTTTATTTTTGCTTTCTCTTTTTTTGTAGCTGACATACAATGTTATACTAGTTTCATGTGTATGACATAGTAATTTAACATTTATATACACTGTGAAATGACCATCAGAATTAAGTCCAGTTACCATTTATTACTATACAATGGTTAAAAGCATATTATTGACTGTATTTCCCATGCTGTACATCACATCCCCATGACTTAATTATTTTATAACCAAAAGTTTCACCTCTTGTTCTCTCTACCCATCTGCCCCAACCCATTCTCTGTATCTGTGAGTCTAGGTTCTATTTGTTTTGTTTTTTAGATTCCACATATGGTATTTGTCTTTATTTATCTGACTTATTTTATATAGCATAATACCCTCAAAGTCCCATGATGCCACAAATGGTAAGATTTATTCTTTTTGATACAAATATATATATATACCATATTTTCTGTATCCATTTATCCATCAGTGCACATTTAGGTTGTTTCCATATCTTGGCTACTATAATTAATACTGCAATGAGTTTAGGAGTGCATACTGTATTATGCCATGTATAATGTGCACTTTTTTGTCCAAATTTGTGAGGAAAAAATAAAGATGTACATTATACATGGGTAGTACTAATTCCATATCTATACAAATGTTTTTAATTGTTTTATTTATGCTTATGAGTTAAAAGTGTAACTCTAAATCAATAATGATATCTGTATGGAAAATAACACTCTGGAATATGGTAATTGGCCTACAACCTCTTGATGTGTCAGTAAACAAGCCCTTTAAGGCCCTAAAAATGATGCAGTCAGCTGGTAATGATTTAACACCTTCAGACAGATTCAAGAAAGCATGAATCACCCAGGTTTGTGATTGAATGCTAGGATCATGGAATGGAGTCAAGAAGGAAGTGGTTGTTAAAAAAATGCAGCATTGGGAGAATGAAGACAAGATGGGGACCTGAGAGGGGATCTCTGAGACCTGTCTTGGAAGATACAATTGAACTGCCTGGATCCAATGCTGGAAACCTTGGGTGGCACAGTCTCAGCTGAGAGATCAATACATCACTGGAAAATGCCTAAAAGTCAGAGAAAAGGGGCTAACTGGGAGAGAAGGGAGAAAGCAGAATGAGAGAGATGCAAATGAGGATTATGAACTGACCCACCAGGGCTGACTGAAGAAACCAGGAAGAAACTGAAGGATGCTGCCCAAAGAGCAACATGATACTGAATGGATACTGGGGTGGGAGTAAGAGACCAAGTGGCAACAAGAGATGAGAGCAGCTGGAAATCAGTAAAACTGTGGGTTAGTTGGATGAAGCAATAGTGCATTAGGGACCCAGCAGCGCAGCCTGGGTGACTCAGAATCTCAACAAAGCATCTGAATGGCTCTAGGCTGGAATAGGGCCCCCAGAGGAAGCACCGCAGTTCTGGGCACTTGAATCTGAAAGCAGCTGCATGGAAATGCTGAAATGCTAAAACTCAGTCCTGGGTAAAACATGGGTTCAGGAGAAGGGAGAAAGACTGAGCTGGCAATGAGCATTCAGCTCCGATCAATGTGAACACAGGCCGCCACCAGCCTGCATTCCATTGGTCACCCCCACCTCCTCCAGCTTCCCTGAAGCAGAGGGCCCCACCCCTAAGCCCAAGTGGAAGCAGAAGGAAGGGCTTAGTCACCTCCCCTAATTATCTCCAAAAGCTTGCCCCCCAGCACCACCTAGTGTCTTCTTTACAGTAAGACACTACAGCAATACCAACTGGGAAGAGAAAAAGAGACTTCTATATCGGGCATAGAAAAAGCCCTCATGCCCCCCCCCTCCCCAAATCTTCAAATGCTTCAAATAATATGAGTACCTTAGGATTTAAAGCAGCTCAGAAAGAAAATAAAAAGTCTTCGGAAAAAGATCTTTTAGATCTGGAAATATACAATTTAAGTGACACAGAATACAAGGCTGCAGTTCTAAAAACTCTCAGAGAATTGAAACAATATTAACAGACCACACTGACTGAGATAAGTGACTTCAGAAAAGGATTTTGTGAACAATAACACAACAACAACAACAACAAACACCCACTTCAACAAAGAAATTGAAAATATAAAAAGTAAAGAAATGAAAATTCAAGAGATAAATAGTGTAATGAAAGAACTGAGAAATGAACTGACTTCAATAGGAAACAGGGTGAACAAGATGGAGAAAAGAATTAGTGATATGAAAGATCAGAACATGGAAACTACACAGAAAGAAGAAGACAGACTTTAGAGTCAAAAGAACTGAAAGAACTTTGCAAGAACTATTTGGCTTCATTATAATTAATAATATTAGAGTAATAAGTCTAGAAGAAGGTGCAAAAAATATAAAACAACTCTATAGAGAGCATACTCAAACAAATAGTAGATGAGAACTTTTCAAATGTATGGAAAGACCTGGAATCCCAAATTCAAGAAGTAAATAGGTTCCCTAGCTATCTGGATTCTAGATCTTCTCCAAGACACATTATACTGAACATGTCAAAATTCAAAGACAAAGAGACAATTCTTAAGGTAGAAAGGGGAAAAAAAACAAACAAAACTAAAACTATAACCGTAAAAAAAAAGCCTATCAGGCTAACGTTAGACTTATCAGCAGAAACTCTACAAGCCAAGAGAAAGTGTAATCAAATATTCAAAAATTAAAAAGTAGAATCTTCCAGCAAAGAATGAATTATCCAGAAGAATTATCCTTCAGATATTGAGAAAGAATATAGACTTTCTCAGACATACAAAAGTTGAGAAAATTCTGCAGCACAAGGCCCACATTTCATGAAATACTGAGGGAGTTTATTCAGCCTGAAACAAACAAACAAAAAAATTGAAAAGAGTTAGAACAATAAAAATAAAATTTAAAAAGGGGAGGAAGTAATGGCCATAGGAAATCCTTGTATATTGACTATCACCCTAAATGTAAAAGGATTGAAATCACCAATAAAAAAGCACAGAATAGCAGATAGATTAAAAACCAAAACCCATCCATATGCTGTTTCTAAGAGACATGCTTCGGCTATAAGGACAAACACAGACTCAAAGTGAGAGGTTGAAAAACAACATTGCTTTCAGAGAAAAGCAGGAGTAGCTGTTCTTATATCTGATGAAAGATACTTCAGGATAAAAAAGGTAATAAGAGATATGATGAGCATTTCATAATGATAAAGAAACAATACAAGAAGAAGACATGACACTCATTAATATCTATGCCCTCATTCAGAAAGCACCAAAATATACAAAGCAACTACTAACAGATCTGAAAGGAAAAACTGGCAAAAACACAATCATAGTAGGGGAACTAAACACCCCATTAACAACCATTGACAGATCATCCAAACAGAAAATAAATAAGGAAATAGCAGCTTTAAATGATACACTACAGCGATTGGACATAATAAACATTTACAGGATACTTCATCAACAACAAAAGATCATACCTTTTTTTATAGTACACATGGAACATTCTCAAGGATATACCATATGCTGGGACACAAAATTAGCTTCAGTGAATTCAAGAACATTGAAATCATACCAAATGTATTCTCAGACCACAAGGCATTGAAATTGGAGATCAACTGCAAAAAGAAAGGAGAAAAAGTCACATACACATGGAGATAAAACAACATCTTATTTAAAAATGACTGAATCAAAAAAGAAATAAAAGGAGATTTAAAAATACATAGAAACTAATGACAATGAAAATACAATGTATCATGATTATTAGGACACAGCAAAAGCAGTAATAAGAGGAAAATTTGTATCATTACAGGCCTATCTTAAGAAACAAGCAAAAAAAAAAGTAAACATCCTAACATCTCATTTTAAAGAAGTAGAAAAAGAAGAATAGGAAAAACCCAGTCAGCAGTATGAAAGAAATAATAAAAATTAGAGCAGAACTAAACAAAATTGAGAACAGAAAGACAATTGGAAAAATTAATGCAACATAGAACTGATTCTTTGAAAAAATCAATACAATTGGCAAACCCATGGATAGGCTAACCAAAAGATAAAAAGAAATTAGAAATGAAAGGAGAGAAATTATGACTGATGCCACAGAAATACAAAGGATCATAGGAAAATATTATGAAGGGTTTTGTGCCACCAAATTTAATAACGTAGAAGAAATGGACAACTTTCTAGAAACATATAGTCTACGTAGATTGAACCAAGAAGAACTTGATAATCTAAATAGACTAATCAATAGTGAAGAAATTGAAACAATTATCCAAAATTTCCCCAAAGGCAAAAGCCCTGGATCAGATGATCTCACCAACTAATTTTACCAAGTATTCAAAGAACAGTTAACACCTACCCTCAGACTCTGCCAAAAAATTGAAGATGAGACAATACTTCTTAGCTCATTCAATGAGGCCAACATTATCCTAATTACCAAAGCCTGGTAAGGACAACACACACACACAAAAACTATAGACCAATGTCTCTGATAAACACAGATGCAAAAATTCTAAACAAAATATTAGCAAATAGAATACAACAATCCATGAAAAAAATTATGGACCACAATCAAGTGAAATTTATTTCAGAAGCACAAGAATGATTCAACATACACAAATAAATCAGTGTGATACACCACATAAACAAACTAAAAGATAAAAACAATATGATCATATCAATTGATGCAGAATAAGAATCTGACAAGATACAACATCCATTTATGATTTAAAATAAAACTAAATAAAATGGGTATAGAAGGAAAGTACCTGAATATAATAAAGGCCATAAATGACAAACCCTCAGCTAATACCATAGTGAATGGAGAAAAGCTGGAGCCCATTCTCCTAAAATCGCAAAAGAGAGGGATGCTCCCTGTCACCACTGCTATTCAATATATTACTGGAAGTTCTAGCCAGAGCAGTCAGGCAAGATAAAGAAATAAGAGGCATCCAAATTGGGAGAGGAGAAGTCAAATTGTCACTATTTGCAGATGACACGATCCTTTATGTAGGAAATTCTAAAGACTCCACCAGAAACAAACAAATGCAGTAAAGTTGCAGGATACAAAATCAATATACAAAAATCCATTGCATTTCTGTACACTAACAATAAATCTTCAGAAAAAGAAATTAAAGACTCAATACCTTTTGCAATTGCCACAAAAAGAATAAAATACCTGGCAATTAATAAAGAACGTGAAGGACTTATACACAGAAAACTATAAGATACTTTTGAAAGAAATTGAAGAGGACATAAAGAAATGGAAAGATATTCTGTGTTCATGGGTAGGAACACTTAACATTATTAAAATGACCATATAACCCAAAGAAATATACAGATTTAACCTAATTCCCATCAAAATCCCACAAACATACTTTCACGAAATAGATTTTAAAAAAATTATCAGATTTGTATGGAACTACAAAGGACCTCAAATTGTCAAAGCCACACTACATGAAAAGAATAAGGCTGGAGGTGTTACACTCCCCAACTTTATATTACAAAGCATCAATAATCAAAACAGCGTGGTATTCACAGAAAAATAGACATACAGATCACTGAAATAGAATAAAAAACCCAAAATTATATCCAAAAATATATGGATAAACAATTTTTGATAAAGGAGTAAAAATTATACAATGGGAGAAATAAAGTCTATAGTAGATGGTGATGGGAAAACCATATGCAAAGTAATGAATCTGGATTGTGAACTTCATCATATACTAAAATTAATTCAAAATGGATTAAAGACTACCACATTAGACCTGAAACAACAAACTGTATTGAAGAAAATATTGGTACTAAACTTATAGATCTCATTCTGAAGGTGGACTTCATGAACCTGATCTCAAAGGTAAGGGAAGTAAAAGCAAAAATAAATGAATGGGACTATATCAAACTAAAAAACTTCTGCACAGCAAAAGAAACCATCAACAAAGCAAAGAGACAGTCAACTGAATGGTAGAAAATTTTTGCAAACAATGAATCTGATAAGGGTCTAATATCTGAAATATACAAAGAACCAATATGACTCAACAACAACAACAAAACAAACAACACCATTAAAAAGTGGGCAAGGGACCTAAATAGACACTTTTCCCATGAAGACATAAAAATGGCCAGCAGACATGAAAAACTGCTCAACCTCATTAGCTGACAGGGCAACGCAAATCAAAACCACAATGAGATACCACCTCACACCTTAGAATGGCTATTATCAACAAGACAAGGAATAACAAGTGCTGGAGAGGCTCTAGAGAATAAGGAACCCTCACATACTGCTGGTGGGAATGCAAATTGGTACAACTGTTATGGAGGACAGTGTGGAGGTTCCTCAACAAATTGGGAATGCAGTTTCCATATAACCTGGCAATACACCTTCTGGGGATCTACCCCACAAATTTGAAAACCTCAGTCCCCAAAGGCTTATGTTCCCCAATGTTCATCGCAGCGCTGTTCACAATGGCCAAAACATGGAAACAACCAAAGTGCCCTGCAACAGATGACTGGATAAAGAAGCTGTGGTACATATACACAATGGAATATTACTTGGCTTTAAGAAAAGATGAAATACTACTATTTGCAACAAAATGGATGGACCTCGATAACATCATGCTAATTGTTTATGGTAGTCTCTTATGAGCCTTTGTATTTCTGTGGTATCAGTTGTAACTTCTCCTCTTACATTTCTGATTTTATTTATTTGAGCCCTTCTCTTTTCTTCTTGATGAGTGTAGCTAATCATTTGTCAATTTTATCTTTTTACAGAACCAGCTTTTAGTTTTATTGATCCTTTCTATTTGCTTTTATTCTATATTTTATTCAATCTCTGATTTTTATGACTTTTTTCCTTATAATAATTTTGGCCTTTATTTGTTGTTCTTTTTCTAGTTCCCTTCTGTGTAAAGTTAGATTGTTTATTTGGAATTTTTCTCATTGCTTCAGGTGGGCCTGTATTGTTATGAACTTCCATCTTAGAATCACTTTTACACAACTTATAAATTTGGGTAAGTTGTATTTCTGTTTTCATTTGTCTCTAGATAGTTTTTGATTTCTTGTTTGATTATTTTAATGATCCGATGTCTGTTTAGTTGCATGTTATTTACTCTTTACATAGTTGTAATTTGTTTTATGCTTTCTTTTTTTAATTTTTTTACATTTATTGGGGTGACATTGGTCAGTAAAATTATATAAGCTTTAAGTATACATTTCTATACTATATCATCTGTATATTGCATGTGTATTCACCACCTAGAGTCAGTTCTCCTTTTACGACCATATATTTGACCCTTTTTCCCTCTTCTACTACCTCTCTTCCCCACTTACCCTCTGGTAACCACTAAACTACGTATCTATGAGTTTTTGTTTGTTTGTTTGTTTATCTTGTTCCTTTGTTGCTTTCAGTTTTATATTCACAAATGAGTGAAGTCATATGGTTCTTAACTTTTTCTGTCTGACTTATTTTGCTTAGCATGATAATCTCAAGTTCCATCCATGTTGTTGCAAGTGGAAGTATTTCATCTTTTTATGGCTGAGTAATATCCTATTATCTATATGTATCACATCTTCTTTATTCAATCATCTATCAATGGACACTTTGATTGTTTCCATGTCTTGGGCACTGTGAAGAATGCTGCAATGAATATAGGTTTACATATATTTTTATGGATAAATGTTTCCAGATTTTTTTGAGTAGATAGCCAGAAGAGGGATTGCTGGGTCCTTTGGTAAATCTATTCTTAATTTTTTGAGAAACCTCTAGATTGCTATCTGCCATTATATACACAAATTAACTCAAAATGGATCAAAGACCTAAACATAAGACCTGAAACAATAAATTGCATAGAGGGAAGGGTAGGTACTAAGCTTATGGACCTTGGGTTCAGAGAGGATTTTGTGAATTTGACCTCAAAGGCAAGGGAATTAAAAGCAAAAATAAATGAATGGGACTATATCAAAGTAAAAAGGCAAACCATCAACAAAACAAAGAGGCAACCAGCTATTTTTACTTCTGAAGAGTCGCTATTCTCTACTGTGTAACTTTTGCCATGGGAGGAAGAAAGTGTGAGCTGGGGCTTCTGCAGATATTCCTGGTTTGAGAGAAGTGCTATCCGTGGTCACAGAGCAGCCCTCCGGCAGGCGGATGCTGGCTCAGGTGGCATTGTCCAGGTTCGTCTTCTGGCAGCAACCTTGAGAAGAATCAAAGCAATGTGATTTGAGAGGAACCAGAAGCTGGCAGAAGGAAAAGGGAAACAAGAAAATGTGGGCTTCCTAAATCTAAGTTTTTCATGAAGCTGAAGTTCACAGATAAGCCGCTCTGGTGCGAGGCGCTAGAGATGGTCTGTGTGGGCCAAGCCATTACTTCTGGGGATGAAGATCAGGGAAGGATTTTAATCCATCTGGACATTTTTATTTTTTTCCCTCGACTGGGACCAAATTGGGAGCAGCAACTCCAAAGATTCATTTATCCATTGGATGTGCTTGGCTGTAAGGGAATTGGGTCGCACTTTCCATTAGCCCTTGAGTAGAACATTCTTTAAAGGATTCTGTAAAAAGTCCTTAATTCTTTACCCCAGGATTCAATTTGGCCAACAGGAGAGAAAGCACGGTGCTGAAGCCACTAAAATTGTGCTCTGCTCTCAGTAATGATGTTGCCAGACACATCTCGGAAAGTTACTTGGACGTAATACTAACAAAACTTCATGTGTTGAACTCACCTTCAAAGGCAGCCACTCTGGACACAAAGTAACTGTGTTCAGGCTTTAAATGGGACAAGAATTCTATGTGGGAACCGCTATATTAGGAGTCATGTGGCACAGTGGAACAGCGCTTGTCTCACATTCATGAGGCCCCATATTCTGTACCTAGCATCTCCACAAGGGTCTTTCTGTCCTAAGTCCTTTTCATCTCTGGCCTAAAATTATTAAATAAGATATTTTATTCTTTTCTCAATTTTGTTATTACCATTTCCTTTAAATCAAGCTATTTGTCACCTGCATATAATTTATTTTCTTTTTGGTTAACTAACCACCACCTGTTCTTGGCTTCCTGGTCACTTCTCTGGGGTACAGCATTATGTAGTGAGCTGCACAAAGCCAGAGGGACAACTTAGATGTAAGTTAATTCTATGAACACTTCCAGAAAGATGGCATAGAGCTGCATATGAGAGAATAATTTAGCTTGAATACATGAGGTCCTATCGATTCCCAGTTTCCACTGGAAAAATAGTCAGTAAAAATAAAATATCAGTAATTTTTGGAGGGAGGGGATGGTAGCATGCTTTTTTAGTATTGATGTGGTGGTTGCATATTAGTATTCAAGAATCCTCCAAGGACCGTAAGAGGAATTTCTTCACATGCTGTAGTAACTAACCTCATTATCATTTTATTTCTTTCTGTCTCTTAGGCTTTACTCAGGGTTTTGTGCAGAAAACTTAGTCATGGTCCAGTGCAGGAGGTCTGAGAAAATGTAAAGCTAGGAATCACCTGTCGAAATGGAAGGTAAAATTGGTTAGTAACCCATAAAAGTTTGCTTATCAGCCCTGCAGATCCAGTTGAGGTTACATTCTGGGCAGCTGTAATTAAACAAATTTTTTATGCTTATGTGGTTTCTGCATCACACCAACATTCATTCCTTGATTAAATTGAGTGCTTTGTAATATTGATAATGCAGTAACAACAATGTACTTTACTGTTTCTGTTCACATTTAAAAATACACAAAAAGTGACAACAGGTATTTCTCTGCCCTTGTTAGGAAAAATTCCAATAATTTATTTAATATACATTTGTTGTGTGGTTTCTTTGTGTTGTTATGTAACCATACTAAATTAGGACATAGACCTACCTGAGAGTCAAGTAAGGGAGAGACTATATATATTATAAACAATATTTGCAACTGTGTATCATAAGTACCATATTGGAGGTTTGTAAAAGATACATTGGAACACAGAGGAGGGTAGGATAATCTCTTCTTGAGGTGATAGATCAGGGAAAGCTTCACAAAGGAACAAACACCTATGAGGTTTATTAAAGAATAAGTGGGGCATTTACACCTGGGAATGAGGATCATGGTGTTATTCTAGTGATAATAAACATCATGCATGTAGCATGAAGACATGACACAAAACATGAAATTTAATTAGTTATATATGGCTGGAACACCAGATGAAATGGGAAGCAAAGGATAATGTAGAAGATGTAAGAATATATAGCCCATCAAGGTTTTTTTTTTTAATTTTCACTCACATTTTTTACCCATTGTCCCACCTCATTTCCCTCTGGCAACCATCAGTTGGTTAAGAATGTATGAGTTTGTTTTTGTTTTGTTTTGTTTGTCTGTTTGTTTGATTTTTTAAAAAATGCTACATATAAGTGAAATCATACAGCATTTTTTTCTCTAACTTTATTTCACTTAGAATAGTAAGTGTATCCAAGTTGTTGCAAATGCCAATATTTTATTCTTTTTTATTGCTGAGAAATTTTTCATTATACGAGGTCAGACAATTAATTTTGTGAGCTTATCCTAGCAAAAGTGCTACATATAATACCTCATTGCTGAATACCACTATGATCACCTTTGAAGTACTTCGGAACATATACACTGACATTGGTAAGGTTATGACAGTTTACCGAGTTGTTTGTACAGTGCTGCTGATGCTGCCAACATAAGGACATGGTGGCAAGTTTGTGAACTTAATTGTCAGATTTTGGGTTCAATGACAGCTCTGATGGCCATTCTAGCAAAAGAGTTACAAAATTGCTTTGAAGGATGGACTACGCACTGGCACCAGTGCATAGCTTCCCAAGGGGAGTACTTCAAAGGTGACCATAGTGATGTTCAGCAATGAGGTATGTAGCCCTTTTTCTAGGATTAGTTCATGAAATTAATTGTCCAATCTCATATATATGTGAGATATATATATCATATATATATATATATATATGATATATATATATCATGATATACATTATCTCTCTCTCTCTCTCTCTCTCTATATATATATATATATATATATATATATATATATACACATATATATATATATCATGTCTTATTTATCTATTCATCTATTGATGGACACTTAGGCTTCCATATCTTGGCTATTGTAAATAATGTCACAGTGAACATGGGTGTACATATATCTTTTAGAATTAGTATTTTCATTTTCTTTGGATAAATACCAAGATGTAAAATTGCTGGGTTGTATGGTAGTTTTATTTTTAGTTTTCTGAGGAAACTTCATACTTTTTTCCACAGGGGCTGCACCAATTTATGATTCTACCAACAGTACACATGTGTTCCTTTTTCTCCACATCCTTGCCCCACTTATTTTTTGACTTTTTGATTAATAGCTATTCTGAGAGGTGTGAAGTGATACCTCATTGTGGCTTTGATTGCCATTTCCCTGATGATTAGTGATGTTGAGCATCTTTCTTTGTCCCTGTTGGTCATGTCTTCTTTGGAAAAATGTCTATTTCAATCCTCTGCTTATTCTGTAATTGGGTTTTGTTGATGTAGTAATTAAGATGTATGAGTACTTTATATAAGAGTAGGCTGATAAATTTTGCCTCCACTGTAATAATTTTTTGTTACATTAGACATATCCGGATATAATTGGTTCTGTGTAGTCACATGGTATCTCCCCTCCATCATTCTTTACTTTGCACACACAGAATCTTATATTTTTTACCCAGTGCATATTAAAATCAAATAGTGTTCAGAACAAAAAATAGTCAACATGACCTTCCCAGATGAGGCCTGAGTTTAGAATTTTTTTGACTGAAATGATCCCCTATGGCAATATTCCATGGAGTCCCTTTTCCTCTCAGGGTCATAATGATGGACCCAAGTTTCATCACCTGTAATGATCGTCTTTAAGAAGTCCTCACCTTCTTTTTCAAAACATTCCAGGAGTTCCCAAGAAATGTTAACTCTTTCAGCTTTCATTTGATCAGACAGGATGCACTGTACCCACCTGGCACGAACTTTGTGGAATCCAAGAACACTAATAATGTATCCCACTCTCTCCTTAGAAATTCTTGATTTCCCAGCAATTTTTTTGGTTTGATGTGACAATTTCCATGGACCAATTCTTTAATGCGATCTTGATAAAGGCCTATCACTTGCAGTCATAGGCCTTCCACTTCATGGTTTGTCACTCAAATCCACTTTTTCACTTCTCCATTTTAAACTGCTTTACCCAGCATATTACTGTATTCACATTAACACACTGATTACCATAAATGGCTTGCATTCTTCTGTGAATTTCAATTTGTGGAAGTTTTTCCACAGTTAGGAATTCAGTAATAGCATGCTGTTTGAACCAAACATCTGAACACTCTTCCATTTCGATATGCACTGGGTGAAAGATGTAAGCATCTGTGTGTGTAAGGTCAAGAATGGTGGAAAGCAGATACCATGTGACTAAACAGAACCAGTTATATCAAGATATGTCTAATGTGAGAAAAAAATATTACAGTGGAGGCAAAATTTATCAGCCACCCTTGTATATTTTAGATTTTAACACTTATTATATATATAATATGCAAATATTTTCTCCCATTCAGATCACCTTTTTGGTTTCTTTTGCTGTGCAGAGGCTTTTTATTTCGATGTAGTTCCATTTATTTATTATTACTTTTGTTGCTCTTGTCTTTGAAGTCAGATTTAAAAAGAACATTATTAATATCAATGTCAGGGAGTTTACTACCTATATATTTTAGGAACTTTATAATTTCAGAGCTTACATTCAAGTATTCAATCCACTTTTGGTTAATTTTTGTGTATGGTGTGAGGTAATGGTCTACTTTCATTCATTTGCATGTAACTGTCCAGTTTTCCCAAAACCATTTATTAAAAGATTATTCTATCCCCATTGTACATTTGTGGCTTCTTTGTTGTAAATTAATTGTCCATATATGAGTGAGATTATTTTTGGGCTCTCAATTCTTTTCCATTGGTTTGTGTGTCTGCTTTTCTGCCAATACCATACTGTTTTGATTACCATTGCTTTGTAGTATAGTTTGAAACCAGGCCGCATAATACCATCAGCTTTGTTATTCTTTCTCAAGATTGCTTTGGCTATACTGGATATTTTATGCTTTCATATAAATTTTAGGATTATTCTAATTCTGTGAAAAATGCCATTGGAATTTTGATAAGGATTGCATTTAATCTGAAGATTGCTTTGAGTGTTACGGGTTTTTAAATTATATTCAACACAAAATATTTTTCCACTTATTAGCATCTTCTTCAATTTCTTTCATCAATGTCTTACAGTTTTCAGTGTACAGCTCTGTCAACTCCTTGATTAAATTTATTCCTATATGTTATTTTTTAATGCAATTGGAAATGCGATCATTTTCTTAATATCTCCTTCTGATAGTTTGTTATTAGTGTATAGAAACACCACAGATTTCTGTATATTGATTATGTATCCTGCAACTTTACTGAATTTATTTATTAGTTCTAACTTCTTTTGGTAAAGTATTTAAGGTTTTCTGTATACAATATGACATCAACTGTAAATTGTGACAGTTTTATGTCTTCCTTTTTAATTTGGATGCCTTTTATTTCTTTTTATTGTCTAATTGCTACAGTTAAATTTTTTAATCCTATGTTGAATAAAAGTGGCACGAGTGAGCATCTTGTCTTTTTCTTGATGTCAGTGGAAAAGTTGAAAACTTTTCACCATTGAGTACATTATCTGTAGTTTTGTCATATATACCTTCATTATAATATGTTGAGGTATCTTCCTTCTATACAGTTTGTTGAGAGTTTTTAGCATAAATGAATATTGAATTTTGTTAAATGTTTTTGTCTGTGTCTATTGAGATGATCATATAATTTTTATCCTTCATATTGTTAATGTAATGCATCACATTGTTTGATTTGTGGTTGTTGTACATTTTCTGTAGCCATGGAATAAAACTCACTGGATTGCGTTGTATAATTTTTTAAATGTATCATTACATTTTTTTGCTAATATTTTGTTGAGAATATTTTCATCTAAGTTCATTAGAGATACTGGCATATATATATATATATATATATATATATATATATATATATATATATAGTATCTTTGTATTTTGGTGTCAGAGTAATAATGACCTCCTAAACTGAATTTGGAAGTGCTTCTTCCTCTTCTATTTTTGGAAGAATTTGATAAATATAGGTATTGAATCTTCTTTGAATATTTTGGCAGAATTCAGCAATGAAGCCATCTGATTCTAGACTTTTGTTTTTTGGGAGACTTTTTAATTACAAATTTAACCTCTTTATTTGTAATCAATCAAAGTTTTCTATCTTTCCTTGGTTCAGTCTTGGGGGAATTTTTTTTCTAAAAATTTTTCAATTTTTGTAGGTTGTCCAATTTGTTGGCATAGGTGATATGAATTGTAACTTCTCCTTCAGTTCTGATTTTATTTTATTTTAAAAATTTTATGAGAGGAGGACAAGATGGCAACTGGAGAGGAGGTCTCTAAAGCCTCTCCCAGAAAACACAATTGAACGGCCACCCAGGAACCAAGAAAAGAGGACACTAGGTGACAAAAAAACGGCAGCTGAGACATCCACGCATTGCAAATAAACACCTAAAGGTTGGAGAGAAAGGGGCGAGTGGGAGAGAGGGGAGGGAGCAAAGACGGATCACAACAGGACCCGATCGCAGCTGACTGCAGTGCATGGGAGGGAAGAGGCCAAGAGTTAACAAGAGGAAAAGCCCTAGCAAAGGGGGAAAACAGTGGGAGTCTGTTGGGGAGCGAGGCTGGGGAGCTGGAATTTGGAGCAGCAAGTTGGGGACAGAGCTTGGGAGCCAGCCTCTGGAACTCTTGTGTGGTAGAAGGCTGAGTGAGGACTCTGAACAGCAGAGATGGCATCTTGGCTCTAGACTCCCTTGGGACCCACAGTGCAGGCATGCGTGGCCCCTGCAGAGGACTGCAGTTCCTGGTTCCGGCTCACTGCGGGGGTGAGCCAGATGCCATGCAGGCAGTACACAGCCCTTACACGGGGCTGGGGCTTCCGTTCCCAGCCTGCTGTGGAGGCGGGCCAGTTGCCCCATGGGTGTGCGCAGCTCCTGTGCGGGGCTGTAGCTCCTGTTCCCAGCCCGCTGCGGAGGCAGGCAGGCAGGCTGCCTTCCTACTGTGGGGTCAGACCCATAGCTTCAGACTTGTGTGCACACCTGCTCGCGCACCCCTGGGTCCTAAAAGATGTGCGAGCTCACAGAATCTGCCCCAGCATTTGGCCACAGAAACAGGCCTGGGAAGAAAGGCTGATTTGATAGCATTCACCCAGCCAGCAGGAGCAGCCTTGGCCTGCATCACCCAGCTTCCCCAGCATAGGGCAGAATGTGGAGCTGCCCCAGTGTGCCTTTTGTTGGCCTCTCCCCTTTCCTACAACCTCCCTAACCAACTAACTAACTACAGGAAGCAGAAGGACCATGATAGATGTGCACTGCATTCAAATGTAGCAGGAGACCAAAAATAAGAAATAAACAACCCCTCTCTCACCCAAAACTTGCCCCCCCCACCAGTGCCACCTCATGTCTGCCCTACAGCAAGACACCACAAAAGTACCAATCTGGGCTCCTGGGCACTACTGAACATAATGCCCCTATGTCAAAGAGGAAGAACCCAGCAGACAGGATGAATTCCTTAAAAACTAAAACTCTTCAGAAGGAACAGGAAATTTATCAAGACAACTTCTTAGACCTAGAAGTTTCTGAATTAAGTGACAGAGAATTTAAAGTAACCATTCTAAAGGCTGTGAGAGAAATGAAAACATACTGGCAGAGCACCATGGCTGAGATAAACAACATAAAAAAGGACATGAGTCACATAAAAAAGGAACTCCATGAACAAAAGGAAAAATTTAACAAAGAAATTCAAAACATAAGGAAGATAGAGATGGAAGTGCGAGAGATAAATAATACAATAAAAGAAGTGAGAAATGAAATAACTGCCATAGGAAATAGGGACAACCAGATGGAGGAAAAAATTAGTGATATAGAAGATCAGAACATGGAAACATCTCAGAAAGAGGAAGAGAGGGAATATAGAACTAAAAGGATTGGAAGAACTCTACAAGAACTATCTGACTTCATGAGACAAAACAACATCAGGATAATAGGAATAGAAGAAGGGGCAGAAAATTCTACAGAGAGCATACTCAAACAAATAGTAGATGAGAACTTTCCAAACATATGGGATGATCTGGAACCCCAAGTTCAAGAAGAAAACAGGTCCCCTAGATACCTGGACCCTAACAGATCTTCTCCAAGACATATGGTACTAAAGATGTCCAAAACTAAAGAAAAAGAGACAATTCTCAAGGCAGCCAGTGAAAAAAGAACTATAACCTTTAGAGGAAAACCCATCAGGCTAGCATCAGATTTCTTAGCAGAAACTCTACAAGCCAGGAGAGAGTGGAATCCAATATTCAAAACTTTCAAAGAGAGGAAATTCCAGCCAAGAATAAATTATCCAGCAAAATTATCTTTCAGATATGAAGGTGGGATAAAGACCTTCTCAGACACACAGAAGCTGAGGGAATTTGCCAGCACGAGGCCAGCACTCCAAGAAATACTGAAGGAGGCTCTTCAGCCTGAAACAAAACATCAGGAAAAATGGAACAAAGGTGGGACAACAAGAAAGAAACAAAAATAAAACAAAAACAAACAAAGAAATAAGAAATGGCCACAGGAAATCCTCACATATCGATCATAACTCTAAATGTTAATGGACTGAACTCACCAATAAAAAGACACAGAGTAGCAGACTGGATTAAAAAACAGCATGCATCCATATGCTGTCTCCAAGAAACACACCTCAGCCATAAGGACAAACACAGACTTAGAGTGAAAGGATGGGAAACAATACTCCAAGCAAATGGTAACCAGAGAAAAGCAGGAGTGGCTATACTGATATCTAATGAAATAAACTTCAGGTTAAAAAAGATAGTAAAAGACAAGGATGGACATTACATAATGATAAAAGGCACAATACAACAACAAGAGGACTTGACGCTAATTAATATATATGCTCCCAACCAGGATGCACCAAAATATACAAAGAAACTACTAACAGACTTGAAAGGAGAAACTGATGAATATACAATCATGGTGGGAGACTTAAACACCCAGCTGACAGCCATGGACAGATCCTCGAAACAGAAAATAAATAAGGAAACATCAGCACTAAATGACACATTACAGCAATTTGGACATATTTGACATTTACAGGACACTTCATCCAGCAAAAAGAGACTATTCCTTCCTTTCTACTCCACATGGAACATTCTCAAGGATAGACTACATGCTAGGACACAAAGGTTGCCTCAGCAAATTCAAGAAGATTGAAATCATACTAAGTGTATTCTCAGACCACAAAGCTTTGAACTTGGAGATCAACTGTAAAAGGAAAGCAGAAAAAACCACATATACATGGAGATTAAACAACAGCTTATTAAAAAAGGTCTGGATAAAAGAACAAATAAAAGATGAGATTAACAAATATATAGAAACTAATGACAATGAAAATACAACATATCAGAATTAATGAGACACAGCGAAAGCGGTAATAAGAGGGAAATTTATATTACTACAGGCCTATCTTAAGAAACAAGAAAAATCACATGTAAACATCTTAACATCCCGTCTTAAAGAACTAGAAAAAGAAGAGCAGACAAAACCCAAAGTCAGCAGAAGGAGAGAAATAATAAAAATTAAAGCAGAGTTAAACCAATTAGAGAAGAGAAGGACAATAGAAAAAATTAATATAACGAAGAGCTGGGTCTTCGAGAAAGTCAATAAAATCGACAAACTCCTTGCTAGACAAATCAAAGGATGAAAGGAAAGAACACAAATATCCAAAATTAGAAATGAAAGGGGAGAATTACCACTGATAGCACAGAAATACAAAGGATTAAAAGAAAATATTATGAAGGACTTTATGCCACGAAATTTAACAACCTAGAAGAAATGGACAAGTTTCTAGAAACTTATAGCCTACCAAGACTGAACCAAGAAGAACTGGATAATCTAAATAGACCAATCAATAGGAAAGACATTAAAACAACTATCCATAATCTCCCTAAAGGTAAAAGCCCTGGACCAGATGGTTTCACCAGTGAGTTCTATCAAGTATTCAAAGAAGAATTATCGCCTATCCTCCTCAGACTCTTCCAAAATATTGAAGAGGAAGCAATACTTCCTAACTTATTCTATGAGGCCAACATTACCCTAATACTGAAGCCTGGCAAAGACAACACAAAGAAAGAAAACTATAGACCAATATCTCTGATGAACACAGATGCAAAAGTTCTAAACATAATATTAGCAAACAGAATACAACAATGCATCAAAGAGATCATACATCATGATCAAGTGGGATTCATCCCGGGAGCACAAGGATAGTTCAACATACGAAAATCAATCAATATGATACACCACATAAACAAAATCAAAGATAAAGACCATATGGTTATATCAATTGATACAGAAAATGCTTTCGACAAGATATAACATCCATTTATGATCAAAACACTAAATAAAATAGGTATAAAAGCAAAGTATCTCAACATAATAAAGGCCATATATGACAGACCCTCAGCTAACATCATACTGAATGGGGAAAAGCTGAAACCTATTCCCCTAAAATCAGGAACAAGACAGGGATGCTCCCTGTCACCACTGCTATTGAATATAGTACTGGAGGTTTTGGCCACAGCAATCAGGCAAGAGAAAGTAATAAAAGGTATCCAAAGTGGGAAAGAAGAGGTCAAATTGTCAGATGACATGATCCTTTATATAAAAAATTCCAAAGATTCCACCAGGAAACTATTAGAAATAATAAACAAATATAGTAAATTTGCAGGATACAAAATCAATGTACAAAAATCAACAGCATTCCTATATACAAACAATGAATCCACAGGAAAAGAAATGAGGGTGTCAATTTCCTTTGCTATCACAACAAAAAGAAGGAAGTACCTGGGAATTAACTTAACGAAGAACATGGCAGACTTATACACGGAAAACTATAAGACACGTTTGAAAGAAATTGGAACAGACTTTAAGAGGTGGAAAAATATCCCCTGTTCATGGATAGGAAGACTTAACAATGTTAAAATTGCCATTCTGCCCAAAGCAATCCACAGATTTAATGCAATACCCATCAAAATCCCACAATCATACTTTCATGAAATAGTAAAAGAATTATTAGATTTATATGGAACCATAAAAGACCTGGAATTGCCAAAGCAATACTACATAAAAAGAATAAGGCTGGTGGCATTACACTCCCTGACTTCAATTTATATTACAAAGCATCAATAGTCAAAACAGCTTGGTACTGGCAGAAGAACAGAAATAGAGACCAATGGAATAGAACTGAAAACCCAGAAATAAACCCACAAATTTATGGACAAATAATTTTCAATAAAGGAGCAAAAAACATACAATGTGGAAAAGACAGCCTCTTTGGTAGGTTGTGCTGGGAAAACTGGAAAAACATATGCAAAAGAATGAACTTGAGCTGTGAACTCTCTCCATATACAAAAATTAACTCAAAATGGATTAAAGACCTTCATATCAGATCCACAACAATAAACTGTATAGAAGAAGACATTGATACTAAACTGATAGACCTAGGACTCAAGGAAGACTTCATGAACCTGACCTCAAAGGCAAGGGAAATAAAAGCAAAAGTAAATAAATGGGATTATATCAAACTAAGAAGCTTCTGCACAGCAGAAGAAACCATCAACTAGGCAAAGAGACAGACAACTGAATGGGAGAAAATACTTGCAAATAACGCATCAGATAAGGGTCTAATATCTAAAATTTATAAAGAACTAGTAAGACTTAACAACAAAAAAGCAAACTACCCAATTAAAAAGTGGGCAGAAGAACTAAACGGACATTTCTCCCATGAAGAAATACAAATGGCCAGCAGACATATGAAAAAATGCTCAACCTCATTAGCTATCAGGGAAATGCAAATCAGAACCATAATGAGATATCACCTCACACCTGTTAAAATGGCTATTATCAACAAGACAAGGAATAGCAAGTGCTGGAGAGAATGTGGAGAAAAAGGGACTCTCGCACACTGCTGGTGGGAATGCAAATTGGTACAACCTCTGTGGGAGACAGTGTGGAGGTTCCTCAGAAAATTGGGAATGGAGCTACCATTTGACCCAGGAATCCCCCTTCTGGGGATATACCCAAAAGACTTGAAAACCTTTGTCCGCAAAGACTTATGTACCCCAATGTTCATCGCAGCGCTGTTTACAGTGGCCAAAACATGGAAACAACCAAAGTGCCCTGCGACAGATGACTCGATAAAGAAGCTGTGGTACATATACACAATGGAATATGTGAAGAAAAGATGAAATGTTGCCATTTGCAACAAAATGGATCGACCCGAAGATCATTATGCTTAGTGAAATACGCCAGGCAGAAAAAAACGAAGAACTGTATGACTTCACTCATATGCGGAATATAAAACTGAAAGCAACAAAGAGAAAAGAAATGAACAAACAAACAACCCATGTACACAATCAATAGTTTAATGTTTATTTGGGAACGAGTGGGTTAGGGAGGGGAGAAAGTGGATTGGATGGGAGAGGAGCGAGGGGAAGCTAAATATAAGGTGATGGAAAGAGAAGTCACACTGAGTGGTGAACTTATTATACAACAAGTTGACAATGCACTGTAGAATTGTATGCTTGAAACCTATGTAATCCTTACTAACAGATGTCACCCCAATAAGTCTAACAATAAAAATGAATTTGAAAAAATTTTTATTACATTATTTTCATGTTAAATCTTTAATCAAATTCTAAGGATTATCAGCCATATTCATACCATAATTAGCTTTGTACAAACAAATTGCTTTCTGTGTACAAATCAATATCAATGAAATGGAAAATAAAACTGTATACTAAGAAAAGAACTTCATTAACCTTTGTTTCAAACTTCATCCCCAAGGTTCTTCATCTTAATCAGCTGCAAAGAATGATTTGTCTATAAGCAAAAATTGAAAAGAGCTGCAATGTCCAAGGGGCTTGGCCTTAGAAATATTAGAGATTGAGATTTTATCAGATTCATGAACAAAATTTTAGAAAGCAGTTATAATATAAAACAGCATCTTCTGGTAATTTCTTCAAGTTTTATTCTCTTTAGAAGTTGACTCAATTTAGTTTCCTTCACTCTTGGGAACCTCATCAAAATTCCCCATAAGATCTGGCACTTCATTCTCCTCTTCATCTCCTGTAGCAAGTGGTGCTTTTCCACCCACAGATTGTGTGAGTGGAGCTTCATCCAATTTCCTTGAACTAGTCAGATTGTCTGCACTAAGCTGATTTAAGATGGTGGGTAGCTGTTGGCAGCTGCTTTGTTTCAGTTAACCTGTAATGATGAGTGTTCATTGCCAGAGATGTCCAAACTTTAGGGCTGTTAAAGTAGATCATTATTCCTTTGTTTGTGAACATTCACCTCTCCAATACCAGAGATACTGTTTACCCTTAACTTCTTTAAGAAGAACTGAAGCTTTTTATCACCTGCTATAGCTGTTCTGTGAACCTTCTTTTTCCTGTGAGCAGTTCTTTTCCCACCAATGCGCGCTTGTGCCTGGAATTTGGTGAGTTTCTCCTGGGTCATGATATTATAGTTTTTTTCATCTTGTTGGAGAGTAAAAGGGGGGACTTAGGTGGCACTCAGAGGGTCTTGGGCACACTAGCTGAGAAAAAATGCACACATGCCGAGATGCAAGATGGCAGCTCTGTTTCTGATTTTATTATATGAATCCCCTCTCTTTTTTCTTTGTGAGTCTACCTAAAGGTTTGGGAATTTTGTTTACCATTTGGATGAACCAGCTCTTAGTTTCTTTAATCTTTTCTAATTTTTTAGTCTCTATTTCCATTTATTTTCTCTCTAATCTTTATTATTTTTGTGCCTTCTACTAACTTTGGACTTTGTCCTTGTTTTTCTAGTTTCTCTGGGTGTGAAGTTGGATTCTTTATTTGAGATATTTTTCTCAAAATAAGTCTATATTGCTATGAATTTACCTCTTATCTGTGCTTTTTCTGCATCCAATAGATTTGGGAATATTGGATTTCCATTTTCCCTTGTCTCCAGATTCTTTTCTCCTTTTTTTTAAATCTTTAAATTTATTGAGGTGATATTAGTTAGTAAAAATTACATAGGTTTCAGGTGTAAAATTCTACAATACATCATCTATGTGTTGCATAATGTGTTCGCCACCCAGAGTCAGTTCTCTTTCCTTCACCATATATTTGACTCTTCCTCCCTCCTCTGCCATCACTCCTCCCTTACCCTCAGGGAACTACTGTCAAGGTATTTTTTTTATTTCCCTTTTGATTTCTCCGTTGACCCAAAGGTTGTTCAGTAGCAGATTTCTTTTTTCTTTAAATTTGTGGTGGGAGTGGGCGTATGTGGGTAGTTCCCCAACTGGGAATCGAACCCAGGACGCAGCGTTGACAGCGCCAGCACTGAAGCCTTAAGGCACTACACTACCAGGGAACTCCCAGTAGCAGGTTTTTTAATCTTCACATATTTTTATTTTTCTAGTTTTTTTACAGTTCACATAAAATATTATATTAGTTTCAAGTGTACAACACAGTAATCAGACATCCATACAATGTATGAAATGATTACACCAATAAATGTAGTACCTATCTGACACCATACTACAATATTATTGATTATATTCTTTATGATACAATTAACACATCTATGACTATTTTGTAACTACCAAGTTGTACTTCTTAATCGCTTTCCCTTTTTCATCCACTCTTAAAGCCTTTTCCATCTGGCAACTATCAAAATGTTCTCTGTATTTATGAGTCTGTTTCTGTTTTTGTTTTTTCACATATTTTGTTCTTTAGATTCTACATATAAGTAAAATCATATGGCATTTGTCTTTCTTTGTCTCACTCACTCCACTCACCAAAATACCCTCTAGGTTCATTTATGTCATTGAAGATAGCAATATTTTATTCTTTTTCTGGCTGAGTAATATTCCTTTGTATATATATACACCAATCCTGCTTTATCCATTCATTCACTGAGGAACACCCAGGTTGCCTCCATGTCTTGGCTATTGTACAACAAAGCCACAAAGAACATATGGATGCACATATCCCTTTGAAGTAGTGTTTTGTGTTTCTTCAGATAAATATCCAAAATTGGGATTACTGGGTCTTTCTTTGTCTCTTGTTATAGCTTCTGTTTTAAGTCTACTTTATCTGGTATGAGTATTCCTACACTAGCTTTTGATGTTGTTGTTTTATTTTCATGAAATATCTTTTCCTATCCCTTTATCTTCAGTCTCTCTGTGTCTTTCTCCTTGAATTGAATCTCTTGTAGGCAATATATGTAAGGGTTTTGTTTTCTTATTCTTTCAGCCACTTTATGTCTTTTGACTGGAACATTTAATTGAATTACATTTAAAGTAATTATTGGTAAATATGTAGCTATTGGCACTTTGTTATTCATATTTTTAATCTTTTTTCCCTCTTCTTCTTAAAAAAAGTCCTTTAACATTTCTAGTAATACTGGTATGGTGGTGATGAACTCCATTAGCCTTTTCTTGATTAGGAAGCCAGATGCTTTGAAGACTCATCTCTTAGGTTCAGGTCTTAAAACTGGGGACCAAGATGTAGAGTTCAACCCCTTCATTCTTCAGGAAGAAGTTCAGGTTTGTGAGTTACCTCCTGTTTGTAGGTCACTGAATTGGGCCTGAAGTTTATAGTGATATTGTGTCTCAGTCTACCATCTTTGATGTCAGTTTTATTTTCCTTCACACAAGTTGCTTACCTTTTTTTTTTTTCTTGTGTAGCTGTAGATTTGGTGTGTCTCTCAGAGGAACTGAATCCAGGATCCTCCTATGTTGCTATCTTGAATTGGGAATTTTTATTTTTTTCTTCTGCTTACTTTGGATTTAACACTTTTCTTTTTTAGTTTCCTAAAAGTGGAAATTTAGATTATTGACTTTAGATGTTTCTCCTTTTCAAATATGTGCATAAAATGCTCTAAATTTTATTCTAAGCATTGGTTTTACTGCATCTCCAAGATTTTGATAAGTTGTGGTGCTATTTCTATTTAGTTCAAAATATTTTAAAATTCCTCTTGAGATTTCTTCTTTGATTCAAATTTTATATAGAAGTGATTTGTTTAATCTTCACATATTTTGAGATTTTTCAGTTATCTTTGCTATTAATTTCTAGTTACATTCTGTTGTGGTCTGAAGGCAGACATGGTAAAATTTCTATTCTTTAAAATGATTAAAGATGTGTTTTATGGCCCATAATGTGGTCTATCTTATTATATCTTCCCTGTGAGCTTGAGAAGAATGTGTATTCTGCTGG
Organism: Lyroderma lyra; assembly: GCA_004026885.1. Lineage (NCBI taxonomy): Eukaryota > Metazoa > Chordata > Mammalia > Chiroptera > Megadermatidae > Lyroderma > Lyroderma lyra. Next base: position 49,724 of record PVJL010008429.1, read on the forward strand.
TATTGGATGAAGTATTCTATAGATGTTTATTATATCCAGTGATTGATGCTATTATGTCCTAACTGATTTTCTGTCTGCTAGATCTATTTCTGATAGAAGGGTGTTGCCATATCAAATTATGGTAGTGGATTTATCCATTTCTTTTTGCAGTTTTATTAGTTTTTGCCTCACATAGTTTCAAACTCTGTTGCTATGTGCATACACGTTAAGAATTGCACGTCTCCTTGGATAATGTACCTTTTATTCTTATGTAATCCCCTTCTTTATCCCTGATAACTTTCCCTACTTTGAAGTATGCTGTATCTGAAATTAAACTAGCTACTGCTGCTTTTTCTTGATTATTAACACTAATCAAGAATAGTTTTCTCTATTTACATTTTTATGTTTAAAATGGGTGCCCAGTATAGTTTTCTCTATTTACATTTTTATGTTTAAAATGGGTTTCTTATAGACAACATATAGTTGCATCATGTTTTCTGATCCCCTGACAATTTCCCTGTTTTATAGCCTAGACCATCAGTTCCCAAGTAGTGGGATACGTATCCCCAAGGGTGCATGCTGGGCCATTCAGGAGTATGTGAAAAATAATCAGTAATGGCAACAAAACAAGTAAAGTAAAAAAAATGTTAGTTATGTAACAATAAATGTTAAGTTTGAAGCACTATTAATGGCAACACTTCAATATTAGATCACATTAGTGAATGATGATTGGCAAGGGTATGGCTTTGAACCCTTCCCCAAAACTGCCCTTCTACCAATCATTGTGCACAGTTTCAGAATAATCCATTGTGATGATTCTAGAACTCCCCCAAACATATAAATAAATCCACAGCCTGGCTGTTTGATCAGTTTAGTTATTGACTGAGTAAAAGCAAGTGAATTGTCTTTAATTGTGATTCTTTTCAAGTAGTTTTTAAAATTCAATGTTTAAATGCTTGATTGTCATTATCAATACTAAACTGCATTATGAATATTGTAAAATTAAATCTGTGGTTTGTACCTTTAGCGTAGTAATTTTTCTTTTTTAACTTATTAATAATACCTAATTTTCACTATTTTACATGAAGATAGGCACTGAACAAAAGTTGTTTTAAAAGCAAGGGGTACAATTTATAATGATGGGTTTAAAAGGGGTACACAGTGGAAAAAATGTTGGGAATTACTGGCCTAAACCATTGATATTCAAAGTGATTATTGATATTGTTGGATTAATATCTAACTCATTGTTACCATTTTCTGTTTTTTGCTCTTTGTTCCTACTTTTGTCTTCTAGTTTTGTCTGCCTTTTGTGTTTTTAATTGAGCATTTTATATTATTTCATTTTCTATCCTTTTTTATTTTAATTATTATTTTTCTTTAATTTTTTTAATGATTGCCCAACCCATGGCCTGTGGGTAACATGTGACCCAGGAAAGCTTTGAATGTGGCCCAACACAAATTTGTAAACTTTCTTAAAACATTACAAAAAGTATGCTGGGACCATCTTTTTATTTCATCATCTATCATTAGAGTTAGGTTATTTTATATGTGTCCAAGACAATTCTTCTTCCATTGTGGCCCAGGGAAGCCAAAAGATTGGATACCTCAGTCTAGAGTTTACAATATACATTTACAACTAATTCAATTCCACCTTCCAATAACTCCTTGTCTCTTCACAGGTAGTGTGACTACCTTATAATACAAAAATAATTTTAATTTTTTTCTTCCTATTCATTGTATCATTGGTATCATTCATTTTATTTATATTAATATGTGTACATAAGTATATATATGATATATAAATACATAATGAAATACACTGTTGCTATCATAATATTGAATAAATGTTATCAGTTAGATTAATTAAAAATAAGAAAAATAAGTTTTTATTTACCTTCATTTATTCCTTCCTTGATAATCTTCCCTTTCTTATAAAGGTCCAAGTTTCTGACCTATATTATTTTCTTTCTCTCTAATAAACTTCTAACATTTCTTGCAAGATGGTCTACTGGAAATATTTCCTCAATTTTTGTTTGTCTGAGAAATTTAAATTTCTCCTTCACTTTTGATATTTTGCAGGTACAAGATTATAAGTTGGTGTCTTTTTTTTTTCTTTCAAGACTTTAAATATTTTACTACAATCTCTTCTTGCTTGGATAATTTCTGAAGAGAAGTTGGATGTAATTCTTATCTTTATTCCTCTATAGGTTGTTTCTCTTTTGATTTCTTTCAGAATTTTTTTCTTTATATCTGATTTTCTGTAATTTGAAAATGATATGTTTATGTGTAGTTTGTTTGTTTGTTTGTTTGTTTATTCTTCTCAGTGCTCTGAGCTTCCTAGGCCTATGGTTTGGTGTCTGACATTAATTTGGGAAAATTTTCAGTCATTATTGTTTCAAATGTTCTGTTCCTTTTCCACTTCTCTTTCTGGTATTTCCATGATATTTATGTTACACTTTTTTTTGTAGTTGTGCCAGAGTCTTTGTTTGGGTTTTCTTTTTTTGTCCAGTTTTGGATGTTTTTAATGATATATCCTTAAGTTCAGAGAGTGTTTCCTTAGCTATGTTCAGTCTACTAATAAATCCATCTAAGTCATTCTTTCCTTCTCTTATTATGCTTTTGATCTTTAGCATTTGTTTTTAGTTTTTCTTAGGATTTCCATCTTTCTGTTTACATTACTCATCTGCTCTTGCATGCTGTTTATTTTATTCATTAATTTCCTTAACATATTAATCATAGTTGTTTTAAATTCCTGGTCTGATAATTCCAATACCCCTGCCTGATTCTGTTCATGCTCTGTCCTTTCAAATTGCTTTTTGCCTTTTGGTATGCTTTGTAATTATTCTTGATAAATTGAAGATGATATAACAGTAGTCCCCTCCTCCCACATGAATGGGGGCTTTGTTTTAGTGGATGCCTGTAACTGTGGATGTCACCGCCCATGAATATACTATATTTTTTTCTATACATACATACCTATGATAAAGTTTAATTTAAATAAAGCAATTTCATAAATAGATTTGTTCTTATTATAGATCTTGGCAATCTTAATATGGGTTTTTTTCTTTTCTTATTAAGTTGAGAATTTTTACCTTTTCATGTAAAGGAAACACTTTATGGCTTCTTTTTGGCATTTCTGAATTACCAGCATCACCAGTTTTGCACTTTGGGGCCATGATTAAGTACAATAAGGGTTACTTGAACACAAGCACTACTATATTGTGACAGCTAATGTGATAACCAAGATGTCTACTAAGTAAAAGAATGAGAAATGCTGGTGTAATCTTGTCAAGTTGACTGCTCTAGGCTCATCTCCACCTTGAGCCTCCACCCAACTCTAGCGGTCCTGACCTCCATACACTTCTAAGCCTTTTTAACAAGTTGTATCCTCAATTGTTCCCTCATTTTTACTTAGCATTCCTTCCCATTCTCCCAGATTTGCTCACAAGTCAGCGTATCCGGAGACTCTCTGAACTAGGCAGGGATAAAATCCTCTCAGTCTGAGTCCCTTAGTGAGAAATGGGTCCGAATGTCCAGAGAACCATTCCCTCCGCAGAAAATGAAGCACCACCTTTGGGAGCAGAGGTTTAGGCTCAATCTCAGAAGTAACGCGTTTCTAACGTCCTTGCCAGCTCTTCCTCCCAAAGAATCAGAGCAGGATTTGAGGATTCGTATTCCCTGGATTTGATTCGTGTTTCTTGGATCAATGAGGATCAGAAGTCCGCAGGAAGGAAGCAATACAACATCATTACCCTTTAGCACTCCTAGTCGCTAAGAGTGGAAGAAGTTTGTTTTTGCAGCTTCTTGTGTTCTGAGAGAAGGTGCATAGCCGTTTCTGGTGTCCGGGAATGGGGTGCAGAAATGGGGAGGGAAATTGAGTATAATTTTCTGGGTTTCATATTTAAGCACGGTCGTTAACAAAGTGTTTTTTATTTTTCCTGTAAGGATCTTTCTTTTGTCCTGCATATTTGTTGGAAAAAGAGAAAAGCACTCAGAAAAGGAGGGTTGAGGCGATTTTGTACTGAGATTTCCGAGCTCACTGTGTTCTCACCAATTATTGAATATCTTCAAGATACAGATTAATCAGAATTACTTGGGAATAGATTCCTATAAAGTAGAGATATAAAAATTCTAATTTCTTTCGCAACAGAGCAAATTAAATTCCTGTTTTAAAAATATAAATTTCTGTCTTATTTCATGAAAGTAATTTAGAAAAGGCCGAATTTACAACAGGGGATGTAGCTCAGTGGTAGAGCGCATGCTTAGCATGCATGAGGTCCTGGGTTCGATCCCCAGCATCTCCAATTCTACTTTTAGTTTCCTTATTTAGGAAACATCTCGTTCTGTTAGTCATAACCCATTCTTGTAGAATCTGAAAATTAATCATCTTCCTTCCAAATACTTACAATTTGCTCCAGCTAATCTTGTAACCCTGCCATTTTAAAATAATATTCCTCTCCATCCTCAGCAGGGTTTACATGTGGTCTTCCATAACCAGAAATTAAGAATGACTTTGGTCCCAGCTCCATGAAAAAACAAATTGTTGACATTTATCCATGTAGAAGCTAAACTAGAAGATTTGAAAACTAATTAGTATTTTCACTTAGTTTTGGTGCTGGGGTTTGGGTTTGGAGGTGGGGTGGTAAGCTGAGCTCCTATTTTGAGGAAATGTCAAAAAATAATAATAACAAATGGAGCCACTTTAAAATGAAGCCGGAGCTGACATTCCCAAGGAACTGCCTTGCATGTCTTATGCCTCAAATCTTTGAAGTGTTAAAATGGGGCAAATAAGCTTTGCACTGGACCTAGGGCAACATTTTGTCCCAAAAAACTGTTGGCAAAGGTAACAAGAAAGTGATATTATGACCACTGGACTGAAAATTAAACACATTTTTTAAAGAATTAGCATCACCATATTATGTTATCTGCACCAATAGAAATGCCTTTCTTCTATTGATGTAATTGTTGCCCTCCCCTTTCTCATAAATACCCACTGCCTTTGTTCCCTAATTGCAACAATATTGGGGCGCTTTCCGAATAACCATTCTTACTGATTTCAGATAAGTGCTTGTTGCCTTTCACTTTGAAATGCTTTTTATATTTAGGTAGCAAGACTCAATAACAGAAAGATGGATTTCAACAAAAGTTTTATAGAAAAATGTACATTTCTCAGGCAGGAGAGTATGAAAATATTGGATAAATCTAATCTGAAAACATGACATTTCTCTCAGAAATGAAGCAAAAGAGTGAAATCGAAGCATTTCGCCAGTGAATTTGTAGTGTTCACATCATGGTGGTTTTTATCTCTTCTATCCCGATCTCTTTTTTAATCTCAGAATTTGTCTGCTTGACTTTAATTCAGCTCATTTCAATTTTCTCAAAAAAATCCACTTCTTTTTCTAAGCCTGCCCCCTTTATACCATAATTCATGTGGACAAGTACATCTTCGTGTGTTTCGTTGAAATCTATTACCATTTGAAATGCAGCATCTCTTGTATCTTGGTGCTTTTGTCTCACTGTCACATTAGCAAGTGAAGGAAATTTAGAAAACAGTTTTCTGTGAATTTAGCTTTTATCTCAGCCAGGCCTCTAGCAACTCCAGAGTTGTAGGAGGGCAGGCTGTGCTTAAGTCAAAGGCTAACAAACATGATTGGGGGATATACTAAAGTCTTAACAGGTATAGGAGCTTGGTGCCAAAAATAATGACAGCTGTCATCCTTTATGTTAGACTTTTGGTGTTTTGGTCTGACAGCCATGTCTGTCTCGGACCAGTTCTTGTGCCACTTGACTCTAAGAAAAAACACTGAACAAATGTGTGTGTCTTAGAATGGGTCTGTGAAATGTAGTGCCCTGAAGCTTCCACTCTGTTAGCTGCTGCTAACTTCAGGCTAAATCACCCTGTGCTGTCATTCATTGAGAAATTGTTCTTGCCTATATGTATTACAGGCCTACAAGAGTGTGTTTCTGATGTGGCTTTAAAGATATTAGAACACTTTGAACTAAATTTAAAATAGTAGCCATAGCATCTGTCAACTCAGAAGTCAATAAGGAAATAGTTCACAGACTTTTTTCCTTGCTTTTTCCTTAGTTTTTAATATTATCCAGTCAAGGCTAGCAGTAGTGAAATGCCCAGAGTTTTACCAAGCAACCATTTCCGTGTTGTAATTACTCCTTAGCCCACTTTCATTCTCCACCTTATTGTCTTCTATTGTTATTTTAGTTTACCAGATATGATCAACTTGGTTAAAGATTGTTTTTAAGATTTCTGTATTCTAACACATGGAAAGAATTTTCTTTAATTTAACCAGTAAAAAGTTTTAGGTACAGTTTAAGAACAGTGCCATGACTAAATTATTTTATCTGGTAGGGAAAGTGTGTGTTGGGTAATAAGAAGGATGAAGAAAAATAGAAATCAATATAGCTTCCTTGAGCCACCAAATTTCTTTAAATCTATAGCATTGGAATCGCTTGGAGAGATCTAAAATTTTCTGATGCTTGGACCCCACTCTAAGAGATTATAGTTTAATTTCTCTGCACTATGGAATGGACACTGATAGTTTTATAATCTTCCTCAGTGGTTTGACTATGCAGTCAAAATTGAGAACCACTGGCCTAGAAAATCTCTATTAGAATTATTTTCAAATACCTGAAAAGGAAGGAGGAGGCATAGGAGATGTGTATCTGAAGGTTTATTCCTTTCTTAGTTAAGTTAAGCTTATCTAGAGACACCACTGACCACTGAGATAGTCACAGATACATGAGCATTGCTCAGACTGGCAAAGTCAAGGGCAGAGGGAGGTGGCCAGTGGGCTGTAGCTTAATTACTCCACACACACTTCCGGTAAGTAGAGGGAAGCCTCTCTCTCCTCTTCTCTCTCTCTCTCTAAACTCTCTCCTTTCTTTCTCTCTCTAACCTCCCAAAGTTGTCCAAGGACTATGAAATGAGAACTGCCACTCCCTGAGACCCCAAAGCTGGTTACTGGGAAGAAGGTGAACCAGGTACTAATTCAGGGCCTTCTGAGACATGGATGTACCACCCTAAGTCCTGCTTCCTCACATTTAAATGTGGAGGTTATGTCTGCTGTCTGAGAGGCTCTGACCTAGACTTAAAGCAAGGAAAAACAGTAAGTTTCCTGCAATAAAGTTACCTCTTGGAAAAGCAAAGTTGCTAACTTGCGGGGTAAGACTCATTTTAATGTATCATATGGCTCTGAGTCCCTGGTAGAAATACGTAAGGCTCTTAGGTGTGCCTTATAGTGCAGAAAATACGTTATATATGTACCACCTCCTCTCTATCCATTCTTCCATTGATGGACACCCAGGCTGCCTCTACTTCTTGGCTATTGTACATAGTGCTGCAATGAACATATGGACCCATGTTGCCTTGAAGTAGCGTTTTGAATTTCTTCGGATAATACCCACAAGTGGGATTACGGGTCCTTCTTTATCTCTTCTTATAGACTTTTTTAAAAAGTATTTTTTGTCTGGTATAAGTATTGCTACCCCGGCTTTTTTGTTTGTTTTTGTTTTCATGTAACTTTTTATTATTCATTTACTTTCAGTCTGTGTGTGTCTTTCAATCTGAATTGAGTCTCCTGTAGTTGGCATATGTAAGCATCTTAATTTCATATCCATTGAGACACCTTATCTTTTGATTGGTGCATTTAATCCATTTACATTGAAAGTAATTGTTAATAGATATGTAATTATTGCCATTTTATTATTCCTATTTTTTATTTTTTTCATTTTAAAGAACTCCCTGTAACATTTTTTGTAATATTGGTTTGGTGGTGATGAAGTCCTTTAGTTTTTTCTTGTCTGGGAAGCTTTTAATCTGTCCTAAAATTTTAAATGATAGCCTTGCCAGGTAGAGTAATCTTGGTTGTAGGTCTTTGATTTTCAACTCTTTGAATATTTTGTGCCAATCCCTCTGGCCTGCAAAGTTTCTGTTGAGAAATCAGCTGACAGTCTAATGGGAGCTCTCTCATAGTTAACTAATTGCCTTTCTCTTGCTGCTTTGGGGATTCTTTCTTTGTTTTTAACCTTTGGCATTTTAATTATGGTGTGTGTTGATGTGGGCCTGTTTGTGTTCATCTTGTTTGGGACTGCAGTTCCTGAGCTTGTAAATTTATTTCTTTCACCAGATTAGAAAAGTTTTCAGTCATTAGTTCTTCAAAAAGTTTTGCTCAATCCCTTGCTGTCTCTCTTCTCCTTCTAGTATTGTTATGATATTAATCTTCTTTGGCTTGCTATTGTCACAGAGGGTCCTTAAACTATCTTCATTTAATGGCAAAGACTACTTTTCTGCCATTATTTTCTTTAGGTATTAATTCATAGCTTTGAAAGTATAAAAATTCTGGTAATATTTGATTAAAAGAAGAGGCTCTACTACATGACATGCAAATTGGCTAATCTTGGGGATTTGCAAGTGCACTGACCTTTAGCTTTACTTCTCTATTATTTTTTTAAAATAATAATATGACAATTTATGCAAATACATTTTCTTTTTTGAAAATGTATTTATGAATCACATTAATTATGAAATATTTTAAGCATAAATACAGAGAATATTATAATAGACATTACGTACCTATTATCTAGATCTTTTTTCTTCTAAGAAGATAGTTTAGAGGTATTGGTGAAGCATCACCTCTCTTTCTTTCTCTCTCTCCCTCTCTCTCTCTCTCTCTCTCTTTCTTTCTTTCTTTCTGTTGGTTGGTTCCCTGAGCAGGGATTGGGCCCAGGCCGCGGAGGCGAGGGTGTCAAAGCCTGGCCACTGTGCCACCAGGGAACCCCTCCTCCTCACTTTTAATTCTCCTTCCTCTCTACTTTAAAGTAACCACTATTTTATAGTCTATATGTATCCATCCAGTCTACATTTTTATCTTTTACTACATATATGTATATCTATAAAAATTTTACAGCATTTACCTAAGTCACATGCAATATTTATTGCAATGTTCTTTTTATTCATTGTTATGTGTTTAATGCAAATTTCTTATGTTAGAAGGAAATACATTTATTTATTTTAATTGTTGTATAATAATCTATTGGAGAACATATCATTTTATTTCCAATATTGTTTTACAAGCAATGAGACAACAAACATTATTGTACATATTTTCTTGGATAAACTTGCAAGGAGTTGCTAGGTTATACATCTAAAAATGGAATTACTGAATTATATGGTAAGGATATCTTCTGCTTTTTGTAGACATTGTTAAACTGCTGTTTATACTAATTGCACACATTTATATTCTTTTCTTTTTTAATTTATTTTGGTTGGTTCCTTGGTCAGGAATCGAGCCCAGGCCATAGTGGTGAAGGCACTGAAGCCTAGCCATTAGACCACTAGGGGACCCTCCCCCCAACATTTATATTCTTAAAAATGACCTATGATATTATTTATATTCCACCACCTACCAACCCTTATCATTATTAAACTTTAAAATTTTTGTCAATAGATGAATATGAAAGTGTTCTTCAAATTTGCATTTCTCAGATTACCAGTAAGATTTAACATATTTTATATATTTTTTGGCCTTTATGTTTCTTCATTGATGGATTGAGTCTTTATATCCTTTGCCCGATTTTCTATTAATTGTCAAAGTTTAAGTGATGAACATTTGGTTCTTAAATTATACTACAGTTTCTGCCACTTGAACATTAACATAAACAGTGAATCATTCATTGGGCTCTTCATTAGTTATGGTGAGTGTTGGAATCTCCCCAGTGCTGATTCACAATAGAGGTATTTCATCTTCTGAACATAATCAATATCTCACTTCTCTTCTCCAACAATATAAGGATTGTAAAATATTGTAATTATAAATATTGCCCTACAAATTTCTATGACAGTGTTGCTAACACTTTATCAGTGGTTCTCAATCTTCCTAATGCTGCAACCCTTTAATACAGTTCCAAGGGGTCATGACCCACAGGTTGAGAACCGCTGCTTTAGATCCAACTTGTTCATTTTAAAGTAATCCAAATATTATTTACTATTATAATTTAAATCAATATTTATTTTTAAATTAGTTACAAATTTTCTAGTTATTTAGCTTACCATTACTTTTTAAATCTCACTGCTTCTTATTCAATTCATTTTTTCCCTAGAATAAATTATTTGACATTTATCTCAACTAAGATCTTAGTTAATGGCATATTTTATAAGATCTTTATTTATTCCTTATTCTTAGTTAACTGTTTAGCTGGATATAGAATTTTAACCTCAAAGTCATCCTCCCTTAGCGTATTCATGCTATTCCATCATTTTATTTGTTGTTCTTTTTTTTTTTTTTTTTTTTTTTTTTTTTTTTTTTTTTTTTTTTTTTTTTTTTTTTTTTTTTTTTTTTTTTTTTTAACTTTTATTAGCATTTATTTGACTTTATTCCCGGGCCATAAGTTTTTGTTTCTTCAGTTTCTTCTGAGATATCTTTTTCTTCTGTGCAACCTCCTCTTCTGGTTTAGGAACAATCTGCTCCTTTTCAGTGAGGATCATTTCAATGTGGCAGGGAGAGCTCATGTAGGGGTTAATGCGCCCATGAGCTCGGTAAGTCCTGCTCCGCATCTTGGGAGCTTTGTTCACCTGGATGTGCTCGATGACCAGAGTCTCCATCTAATCCCTTCAGCTCAGCATTACTCTCTGCATTTTTAAGCATGTGCAGTAGAAATTCTGCACTCTTTTTGGGCCACCGACCCTGTGTCCAGCCCCACTGTTTGGCCTGGGCACACCTCCCAACTCCACCGTTTTAACGTCTGAATGGCACACATTGTTTCTGTAATGTGACATCCTTTAGATACTTGGTGGCTTTTCGGATATGCATACCCTTGATGGCCTGGGCAGTTTCACGAGTGTTCTTAAAATGAACACGAAGATTTGAGCCTCTCGATTTACATGATTTTGTGGGGTTCTCTGGGTCAAGGGAATAGCGAACCATTTTCAGAGATCACGCAGGCCGCTCTCGGGAAGAGGAAGCTGTTGTTCTTTTTTGAGTTTCTACTGCTACTGACGAGAAATCCACTGTTTGATTATTATTTTTATTGTATTATAAAGAAAACTATGCTAAATTAAGAAGAAATAAGATCAGAATTATGAGATTCTTCCATAAAATATGAGGAAAGCTTATAAGAAGCTAGTGTTTGCCAGCAAGAAGAAACAGAAAAAAAAATAAAAGTACTTCAAAGCAAATATTTCACAGTTTCCCTATACTAGAAGCCATTGTTCATTGATCCACTAACTGAGCCCATTCTGTAGGGTCCTCCTCTGCAACCACCACACATACCTCTCATTTTCATATCCACCTTCAAAACACCTTGTCCTGTGTACCCACTCTATACCCATTTTATTTTTTATCTCTAAATTACTAACCCACCTTAATCTCTGATCTCATCTACTTTTCTCATTTTCTCCATCCTCTCACTTTCTATTTTTAAAACCCTATCTCAGGCTGCAGCCTGCTTTGTGCTCTTATCTTTTACTCCCTTTTTAATGACCTCTTACCTAATTACCCCTATTTGATTCTTTTCTCTTTTAGCTTTCTGTAATCCCTTTTCTTTTTATATATATTCATTTTTATTATTAGACTTATTGTAATCCCTTTTCTTAACATTTTCTTCCAGGCTAAAGCTACCTTCTTCTCACACATCTGCCAGATACTCTAGTTCTGAGCCGTTCTTATTTATTTTCTATCTTCTTCAGAAATTTTTTCTTGTCTTTGAATTCTAATGTTTAAAGTTCTGGTATATAAAACCATCACACTTATCTTCCATCACACCTTCTTCACCAGTTCCCTTTTAAAATAAATTTATTTCATTTAGATTTAGGGCAAAACTTAGGAAAAACTTACTTCTTTTTCTGAGGGTGATGCATAAGTCTGCTGTAACAAAATAACACTGAGTGGCTTTAAAAATAGATGTTTATTTTCTCACAGTTCTGGAGGGTAAAATTTCAATATCCAGGTGTCCACAGGGTTGTTTCTTCTAAAGGCTGTGAGGCAAAATTGTTCCATGTCGCCACTGGCTTCTGGTGGTTTGTTGGCCATCTGTGATGTTCCTTGGTATTCCTGTAGATGCATCACCCTGATCTCTACTTTCATATTCACATGTGTGCAAGTCAGTCTACAAATTCCCTCCTTTTATAAGAACACCAGTCACATTGTTTCAGAGAGCTCCACCCTACTTCAGGAAGACTTTATCTTAACTAATTGATGACCCCTTTTCTAGCTAAGGGTCATTTTTAGCAATGACTGTTTTTATAGATAAGGTCACATTCTGAAGTACTAGGGGTTGGTTAGGACTTCAACTATGAATTTTTAGGGGGACAAAATTCAACTGATAACACCTACCAGCTAGCTAGTATTATTGAATTATTCTATTCTCAACAAAGGAAGCATTCACTGAAGATAATGAGAAATCATTACAGTTATGAAAATATTCCCATACTTCAGTATCCATATTCATATTCCTCATTTAGTTATTTTGGGTCTAATATTAGTCAAGCATATTTGCACCTGCTTGGCCTGGGGTCTTATGTGTTACTTGCTTTTTTGATTTATTCACACATTCTTTCCTGAGTGAAAATCTTTTTCTGGGAAGACCTCATTGGGATAGGTTCTAATGTAGGGAAAGGGCATGATGACTATTTGTGCAGAAGAAGGACCTGAAAAGTTGGATTCCAAGCCTGCTCCTTACATGAAGATGTAAATAAATGACACAAAGCAACCTATTGAAAGTTTAGAGATTCCATTAGGGCCACCCCTGTAGTTAAGCTCATGGAAAGAAAACACAGGTTATGCTTTACAAGAGTTAAAAGCCAGCCGGCCCCTATTCTTTGCATCTTACTGATGTTAAAGATAAACTTATTTTGTTCTACTTTCCTCTTTTTCCCACATACCAATGAATTTTCCATGGAAGCAGAAAACACATATAAACCCTAGCCCAAGGGAGAGAGGAGCCTCACTTCTACTTAGCAATTAGGGACTGCCACTCTGTCTATGGGCTGGTCTTTGTTTTCTTACTTACTCTCCGCTAAATAAACTTACTTTACTTTAAGCTCTATATTAAGCCATGATTGAATTCTTTTCTACTAAAACCAAGGACTCTCTTTTCCTCTAACAGTTCCATTTTCTACTATCATAATAATTTTATTTCAAGAACTTGCAAACCTTCCTACAATTGGGCCTTGATCAGATTTATTTCATTTGATCTTGGCAAAGATTCTTTATTTGTGTTAAATATCTGGGATTAACTTGAAAGAACTAAAGATGTTTTCAAGTATTACTTGGATAGTTAATATATACGTATATTATATATATTGCCTTTCTCTAGCAAAAATTAAAATTAAAGAGAAATGACAAAAATGTATTGTATTGAACAGTGTACACAGTATTAAGTCTACAGTATATTACCAGCCCCTGTTAGGTGCTCATCTATCATCTTGTACTTCTTTCATTATGATACTTATGACATTTATTAAAATTTCTTGTCTTATTTTCTGTCATTGGCCACCTTGGGTACCTAGTTGTACCCATAGAAATCTTTTCAACGGTATCCTTCTTGTTGGACAATACTGGAACAGTACTTCACTGTAAATGCTGTTATAATAATTGTACTTGTGTAACTGAAGTTTATACAGTTCTTATTATAAACAACACAGCTAATTGGAATTCAGAAATCCCATGACTCCTGGTCCATTATGATTTGGTGGTGGTGGTGGGATATTGTTTTCTAGACTCAGTAAAATTACAATAACTACAAATGGAATAGCAGTGTAGTTCTAATCACAGAAATTTGGTAACATAGATTAAATTTAAGAATAATTACCTTGGGGAGATGCAACAAAATGGTGGCATGAGAGGGACCTTCAAAAATCTCTGGAGATTACAACTAAGATAATACCTATACCTCAACCAAGGATGTGTACGCAATGCACAATCACAGCTAAGAAACCTACTCATTGCATTAAGGCACCTACAGGTGGGCAGAGGGTTAAACAAAGGAGAAATAAAAAAAGTAGGGATGTGTCCATGTGGGTCCCCTCTTGGAACTCTACTGCTGGAGGAGGGAGGAGGAAGAAGGTGGTGAGACAGTGCTCCAGATCTCACTCAGTCCATGGGACAGGGGAGAGGAGGCCCAGAGGAAGAGACATGAGATATCACACCCTCCTCACTTTGGCCCCAGGAGGTGTAAACTGGTCCACAAACTACAGTAGCTAGACTTCACTCCAGTTCCCAGAGGAGGGGGAGCTGGGTGGTGAGGAGCCACAGTGTGAACGTTCTGGCCAAGAAGGAGAAGGAGAGACAGGGCTGGGCAAACTGAGAACAGAAAAGTGCAATCACACTCAAACTCCCTGTACAACCTACTGAGCCACAGGAAGAAAACAAAGCCACAAAAGCCCCTCCCCCACAGATCTCTGCCAGCCCAGTATCAGCAGTGAATACCAAAGAAAACTGCAGCAGTGAGGGTCCAGAGAGGTTGCAAATATAAGAAACCAGAGAATTAAAGAGATGGGGACAGATGACTAATCAGAAACAGAACTCAAAGAAACAATTATAAAAATGCTTAAGGAACTGAATGATAATTTCAACACAGAGATAGCAAGCATTAAAGAAGACTTACAAACCATTATAAAGTACCAGAGGGAGATAATGACTACATTAACTGAAATGAAGAATGGAATAAAAGTCACCAAACTAGATAAAATAGAAGCACAAAGCAGTGATTTGCAGAAAAATCCAATAGAAAACACCCATTTAAAACAGACAGATATGAGAATCCAGAAAAATGAGGATGGTTTGAGATTCCTTTGGGACAATTTTAAGTGGAAGAATGTCAGAATCATAGATGTAGCAGAAGGGATAGAGGAAAAGCAAGGGATCAAGAAATTATTTGAAGAAATAATGAATGAAAGTCTTCCTAAACTGGCAAAGAAAATAGACATACAAGTCCAGAATGCACAAACAATCCCAAACAAGATGATTCCAAACAACAACACACTGAGACACGAAACTGCAAAAGTTAAAGGAAAAGAGAAAATTCTAAAAACAGCAAGATAAATGCAAGTAGTAACTTATAAGGGGACACCCATTTGATTCTCAGCTGATTTCTCACCAGAAACTTTACAGGCCAGAAGGAATTGGCAGAAAATATTCAATGTGATGAAACCAAAGATATACAACCAAGAATGATGTATCCAGCAAGGCTAGCATTCAAAATTGAAGGACAGATAAAGAGCTTCTCAGATAAGGAAAAGTTAAAGAAATTTATCACCACCAAACCAGTACAATGAAGAATGTTAGATGGACTTCTTTGAGATGGAAGGAGAGATGGGAGAGTGGGTAAAATAAGGGAAAGTGATGGAGAAATTTAGTTTGATTGTTGACATAAAATTGAAAGCAACAAAGAAACAAAACTCATGGACATAGTCAATAATTTAGTAGTTACCTGAGGGTAAGAGGGGAGGTGAGTGGGGGAGCAGGGACAGGGACACAAATATATGGTGATGTAAAGAGAACTGACTCTGGGTGATGAACACATAATACAACACATAGAAGATGTAATGTAGAATTGTACACCTCAAACCTATGTAATTTTTACTAATCAATTTCACCCCAATAAATTTAAAAAAAACAACTACCCTGGTTACCAAAAAAAAAAAAGTTTATATTCACTACAAAAACATTCTGAGTGGGATAGAAAATGGTAATGCTAGACCACTCGATTCAAGAAAGGAATTAAAAAATACTTCAGGATTCACACTTGATCTTAGACAAAAGGCCAAGAAGTGATTACTTTGGGATTTAAAGGCTTCACTAGGCCCAGAATTGCTTTCAGCCTTTATTTGGAGTCTTTCCTATTGTATTTTAACCAGACAGTGCAAACTGAGTAGATGTGTGATGGCGCCTGCTATTTTAGTAAATTCACTCCCTTCCCCTTCAGCACCAGCCTTATTGTCATTAAAGGCAAAAAACAAGGATACAATTGTTAACAGATTAAAAATGGATTCTTAATTTTATGATTGTACAATCAGTTAATGTTTATTTAGCTTCTACAAATTGAGGATCTAAGGTAAATACTAAAGAACATCCTTTTGAAGAACCAAAATGAAGAAGGCAGAATAGGAAATGAAAATAACCCTGTCAGGTGAGGCCTCTCCAGTCCCAGTGAGCTGTGTACTTTTCTAAGAGAAGTCATTTACTGCCCTCAGGCAGGCAAAGGTCCCTGGGATTCAAGTAAAAACCATTAAATGAACCCTGATCAAGCCATCTCCTTGCTGTGTCCTACTTAATTAAGCAGAGCACAATTTGAGAGTTTTTAGTTAGTTTTGGGTTGTTTGTTTTTGTTTTGTTTGGTTTTTAATGCACAAATGTGCCATCTTCTAACTGACAGGATTGCCATTAATTTAATAAAAGTCCTAACTGACTTATTTTGCTAGAAAAGTCTTTCATTCCACTTTTAGACTATCCATTCATTTCACAATTCTATTACTACAATTGGGTGGAATACAAAAACTGTTCTGGCTTCACTTAAAGAAGTCCCTTCCTCTGCAGTGAACACTCAGCTCATCTCCACTCTTTCCCACCCATTGTTGTTCTAGTTATGTGCGTACATTTTCTAAGTAATGGTGTGAGTGCCTGGATGCATTTTTTTTGACTTGATGGGGGTCTAAGTTCCAGTCTCTTTCATGAGAGTGCCTTTACTATGAGACTGAGAAGTCTATCTGTTTGAAAGGAATATGTGTAGTAATTGTAATTGATAGCACAACATTTCATCTAATCGAGTATGATTTGGACATAAGAGATAGCTCAGCTTCTTATAGCTATGTCTGTGGCTTAGTTGCCTAAATGTTGTAAATAGGTAGGGCCTGGGTTAGAGGCTCATAGGAGCCCAATAACTTGCTAAATTAGGTTCTTTGTTTTTGTGATTTTTTTCAAATTTTTAGTCTGAAATTATATTTAATTGCAGTATCAAATCCATTGGAGCTTTAATCTTTGCCACCTGCTCTAAATACATTCTCAATGATTCTTAGACTCTATCGATAATCTGTCATATGTTAGTAACTCCCCATTTTTCCCTTCCTCTCAACTATTGATAACCACTATTCCACTCTTTGATTCTATAAATTTGACTATGGTAAATATCTAAGTCAAACATGCTGTATTTGTCTTTTTTTTTTT
>PVJL010008430.1:0-51568 GCA_004026885.1 Lyroderma lyra
TGATTTTGTTTATGTGGTGTATCACATTGATTGATTTTCATATGTTGAACCATCCTTGTGCTCCCAGGATGAATCCCACTTGATCATGATGTATGATCTTTTTGATGCATTGTTGTATTCTGTTTGCTAATATTTTGTTCAGGATTTTTGCATCTGTGTTCATCAGAGATATTGGTCTATAGTTTTCTTTTTTTGTGTTTTCTTTTCCAGGCTTTGGTATTAGAGTAATGTTGGCCTCATAGAATGAGTTAGGAAGTATTGCTTCCTCTTCAATTTTTTGGAAGAGTCTGAGGAGGATAGGCATTAATTCTTCTTTGAATGCTTGGTAGAACTCGTTGGTGAAACCATCTGGTCCAGGGCTTTTCCCTTTAGGGAGATAATGGATAGTCATTTCAATCGCGTTGCTATTGATTGGTCTGTTTAGATTATCCAGTTCTTCTTGGTTCAGTCTTGGTAAGCTATAAGTTTCTAGAAACTTGTCCATTTCTTCTACGTTGTTAAATTTCTTGGCATAAAGTCCTTCATGATATTTTCTTATAATCCTTTGTATTTCTGTGGTATCAGTGGTAATTTCTCCCCTTTCATTTCTAATTTTGGATATTTATGTCCTTTCCTTTCGTCCTTTGATTAGTCTCGCCAGGGGTTTGTCAATTTTGTTGACAGTCTCAAAGAACCAGCTCTTCATAATATTAATTTTTTCTATTGTCCTTCTGTTCTCTAATTGGTTTAGCTCGGCTTTAATTTATATTATCTTTCCTTCTGCTGACTTTGGGTTTTGTCTGCTCTTCTTTTTCGAGTTCTTTAAGATGGGATGCTAAGATGTTTGCTTGTGTTTTTCTTGTTTCTTAAGATAGGCCTGTAATGATATAAATTTCCCTCTTATTACCACTTTCGCTGTGTCCCAATAATTCTGATACGTTGTATTTTCATTGTCATTAGTTTCTATATATTTTTTAATCTCATCTTTTATTTGTTCTTTTATCCAGTCCTTTTTTAATAAGCTGTTGTTTAATCTCCATGTTTATGTGGTTTTTTCTGCTTTCCTATTAAAGTTGATCTCCAATTTCAAAGCTTTGTGGTCTGAGAATACACTTGGTATGATTTTGATCTTCTTGAATTTGCTGAGGCTACTTTTGTCTTCCAGTATGTGGTCTATTCTTGAGAATGTTCCATGCGCACTAGAAAAGAAGGTGTAGTCTCTTTTTGCTGGATGAGGTGTCCTGTAAATGTCACTTATGTCCTATTGCTATAATGTGTCATTTAGAGCTGTTATTTCCTTATTTATTTTCTGTTTCGATGATCTGTCCATGGCTGTTAGCGGGGTGTTTAAGTCTCCCACTATGATTGTGTATTCATCAGTTTCTCCTTTCTAGTCTGTTAGTAGTTTCTTTGTGTATTTTGGTGCCTCCTTGTTGGGAGCATATATGTTGATTAGTGTCAACTCTTCTTGCTGTTGCATTATGCCTTTTATCATTATGTAATGACCATCTTTTTCTTTTACAATCTTTTTTAACTTGAAGCTTATTTCATCAGATATCAGTATGGCCACTCCTGCTTTTCTCTGGTTACGATTTGCTTGGAGTATTGTATCCCATCCTTTCACTCTGAGTCTGTGTTTGTCCTTACACCGGAGGTGTGTTTCTTGGAGACAGGATATGGTTGCATTCTGTTTTTTAATCCAGTCTGATGCTCTGTGTATTTTTATTGGTGTGTTCAGTCCATTAACTTTTAGATATGTGAGGATTTCCTGTGGACATTACTTATTTCTTTCTTTGTTTTTGTTTGTTTGTTTGTTTTTGTTTCTTTCTTGTTGCCCTAACTTATTTCCATTTTTTCTGATCGTTTGTTTCAGGCTGAAGAACCTCCTTCAGTACTTCTCAGAGTGCTGGCCTCGTGCTGGCAAATTCCCTCAGCTTCTGTTTGTCTGAGAAGGTCTTTATTCCACCTTCATATCTGAAGGATAATTTTGCTGGATAATTTATTTTTGGCTGGAAATTTCTCTCTTTTAAATTTTTGAATATTGGACTCCACTCTCTCCTGGCTTGTGGAGTTTCTGCTGAGAAATCTGATGCCTGCCTGATGGGTTTTCCTCTAAAGGTTATAGTTCTTTTTTCCCTGGCTGCCTTCAGAATTGTCTCTTTGTCTTTAGTTTTGGACAACTTTAGTACCATGTGTCTTGGAGAAAATCTGTTGGGGTTCAGGTATCTGGGGGACCTGTTTTCTTCTTGAACTTGGGGTTCCAGGTCTTTCCATAGGTTTGGAAATTTCTCATCTATGATTTGTTTGAGTATGCTCTCTGTAGATTGTTCTGCCCCCTCTTCTATTCCTATTATCCTGATGTTGTTTTGTCTCCTGGAATTGGACAGTTCATGCAGAGTTCTTTCAATCCTTTTGGTTCTATATTCCCTCTCTTCCTCTTTCTGATCTGTTTCCATGTTCTGATCTTCAATATCACTAATTCTTTCCTCCATCTGATTGGTCCTGTTTCCTATGGCAGTTATTTCATTTCTCACTTCTTTTATGATATTATTTATTTCTCGTATTTCCATCTCAATCTTTCTTATGTTTTGAATTTCTTTGTTAAATTGTTCTTTTTGTTCACAGAGTTCCTTTTTTATGTCGTTTACATCTTTTTTTATATTATTTATCTCAGCTATGGTGTTCTGCCAATAGGTTTTCATTTCTCTCACAGCCTTATAATGGCTGCTTTAAATTCTCTGTCACTTAAATGAGCCCCTTCCAGTTGTAAAAAGCTATCTTCTGGGTAAATTTCATGTACTTTCTGAGGACTTTTAGTTTTAATGAATTCATCCTCTCCATTGGGTTCTTCCTCTTTGACATGTGGGCTTTATGTTCAGTGCCCAGATTATTGCTTTTGTCTTGCTGTATGGCAGACACTAGGTGGCACTGCAGGTCAAGTTTTGGGGGAGAGGGGGCTGTTTGTTTCTTGTTTCTGATGTCCTACTGCGTTTGGAGGCTATTCGCATATATCCTGGGGAGAGGCCAACAAAAGGCGTTCCAAAGGCGGGTCTGCCTTCTGCCCTTTGCTGGGGGAGCTGTTTCAAGGCTTGTTTTTGCTAGCTAGGGTGAATGTTATCAAATCAGTCTTTCTTCCCAGCCCTGATTCAGTACCTGGCTTTCTAAGGGCTCACACTGCTTTCAGAACCCTGGGGTGCACGAGGAAGTGCCCACTCCATAAGTCCAAAGCTGTGGGTCTGGCCTGAGATAGCAGGGTCGCCTTTGCAGCAGGCTGGGAACAGGAACTGCAGCCCTGTGTAGGTCTCCAGGGTGCTTAGAGCTGGGGTGTCATCTTTGCAGTTCGGAGTCCTTGCTCAGCCCTTCTAGCACTCAAAAGTTCCCGAGGCTGGCTCCCAAACTCCTTCCCTCCCCAGCTCCCTAGTCTCTCTCCCCTCCCCCAAACTGTGCAGCTCCGAATAGTCAGCAGGGATTGTGTCCTGTGTGGTCCTTCTCTGCTCCCTTCCCTCTCCCCGACTCGCCCCCTTCTCGCCAGCCTTCAGGTGTTTACTTGTGATTTGTGGATTTCTCAACAGCCATTTTGTCACTCTTTCTTGGGTCTTCTTTCTTGGCTCCTGGACAGCCGTTCAATTGTGTTTTCTGGGAGAGGCTTTAGGGACCTCCTCTCCAGTCGCCATCTTGTCTTCTCTCTCGCCTAAGTTTCTTTTACAAATATTTGATAACATGTTTGCTAAAAGACCTTACTATTTGCATTTGTGCTATTTTTGAGCCTTATTAAATAAAAGAACATATTGCAGTTAAACAGTGCTAGAGCCTTGTTGAAACTTCCCCTTCAAATTAACCTTTCTCAGGGGCTTGCAAGATGATGACCAGAGAGGGGGTCCCTGAAACTTCTCCAGAAAAATACAATTGACCAACCAGGATCCCACACAGGAATCCCGGAGGGGCACAGTCCCAGCTGAGAGATTGATGCATTACAAAAAATCACCTGAAGGTCCGAGAAAAGGGGCAAATGGGAGAGGAGGGAGCAAGCAGAATGGGGTGGAGATGTACAGCTATGGATCATGGCCTGACCAGGGCTTATTGAAGGAATTAGGAGGGAAACAGGGGACACTAGCCAAGGGGCAATGCAATCCTGGGAGAGCAGGGGGTCAAGTGGTGACAAGTGTGGGGTGAGAGTGCCTGAAACTCTGTGAGCCCATGGGTGAGTGGGACTGAACAGCAGCGTGTTAAGGCCCCAGCTGCAGCACCACATCCTGGGTGACTCAGATGCTAAACAAAGCATCTTAACTGTCCTAGGCAGGAATAGGGCCATCAGCTACAGTGTCACAGAACCACAGGTTGGCTCTGGGCTAGTTTGAAACTGGGAACTGGCTTCTGTGGAAATGCTAAAATGCTAAAACACATTCTTGGATAAAATGCAGGCCCAGAAGAAGGGAGAAAGGCAGAGAGGAAAGCATTTGGCTCCTACCAAAGTGATTATAGCCCAACCCCAGCTTGCCCTGCATAGACCAACCCTTTTCCCCTCTGGACCTCCCTAATGAACAGACTAGGGTAGCAGTGGAGTCAGCAACCAGGGGAGCTACCACAGGAAAGAAAATAACAACATAAACCCCAAACTAAAGAAGAAACTCAAGACTCTGAGCCTTGCTGTTTTTGCAAACTCTCTCCTAAAGCTCAGTCCCCCCACCGCCACCCATGCCACCTAGTGTCGGCTCTATAGCCAGCTGGAATCAAGATAAACATATTGGAAGACACTACAGTGATACCAATGGGAAGAGAAAGAAAGACCTTTTTGTATTTGCCATGGGAAAAGCCCTCATGCCCAGAAAAAGAAACACATTAATACAATGAATATCTTAAGATTCAAAGCCACTCAGAAAGAAAATGAAAAACCTCCAGAAAAGGATCACATAGATCTGAAAATACATGATCTAAGTGACACAGAATACAAGGCTGCAGTTTTGAAAACTCTCAGAGAATTGAAACAATGTTGGCAGAGCACTCTGACTCAGATGAATAATCTCAGAAAGGAAATCTGTGAACAAAAAAACGTTTAAAAACAAATTGAAACTATAAAAAGAATTAAATGGAAATTTGAGAGGTAGACAGTGCAATAACAGAAGTAAAAAAATGAAGCAAATACCATAGGAAATGGGGCCAACCACATGGAGTAAATAATTGGTGATATCAAAGATCAGAACATGGAAACAACACAGAAAGAATACAGGAACTTCAGAGTCTAAAGAACTGAATGAAATCTACAAGAACTATCTGAATCCATTAGAAAACTACATTAGAATAATAGGATTGGAAGAGGTTCAGAACAAAACTGTATAGACAGCATACTCAACAAATAGTAGATGAAAACTTTCCAAGCCTATAGAAAGATCTGAAACCACAAATTCAAGTAGAAAATAGGTCCCCTAGATCCCAGCAGATCTTCTGCAAGTCACATTATAATGAATATGTCAAAGATCAAAGACTAAGAGACAATTTTCAAGGGAGTCAGAGAGAAAAAAAACTATAACTTTTAAAGGAAAGCCCATCAGGCTATCATCAGACTTCTCAGCAGAAACTCTATAAGCCAGCAGGGAGTGGAATGAAATATTCAAAATATTAAAAGAGAGACACTTCCAGCCAAGAATATATTACACATCAAAATTATCTTTTTTATATGAAGGAGGAATAAAGGCATTTAGAGACATGCAGAAGCTGAGGGAATTCTCCAATATGAGCGTGGCATTTCAGGAAATACTGAGGAAGCCTCTTTGACCTGAAACAAAAAATAAAAATAAATGGAAAAGAGTTGGACAACAAAAAAAATAATTAAGAAAAAAGGAGGAACTAATGGACATAGTACATCCTCGTATATCAATCATTACTCTAAATGTAAATTGATGGAACTCACTAATAAAAAGGCAGAGAAGAAAACTGGATTAAAAAGCAAAGCCAATCTATATGCTGTTTCTAAGAGATATACCTCAGCTGAAAGAAAGAACACAAACTCCGAGTGAGGAGATGGAATACAATACTCCAACCAAAGGGCACACAGAGAAAAGCAGGAGTTGGCATAGTGATATCTGATAAAACAGACTTTAGCATAAAAAAGGTAACAAGAGACAAAGTGATAAAAGGGACAATACAACAGCAAGAAGACATGACACTCATTAATATATATACCCACAATCAGGAAGTACCAAAATTTACAAAGAAACTAGTAACAAATCTGAAAGGAAAAACTGACAAAAACACAATTATAGTAGGGGCCCTAAACACTCCCTTAACAACCATGGACAGAAAATCTAAACAGAAAGTAAATAAGGTAATATAAACTTTAAATGATAGCTTACAGCAATTGAACATAAATGATATTTACAGGATACTTCATCCAACAACAAAAGATTACACATTCTTTTCTAGTGTACATGAAACATTATCTAGGATAACATATATGCTGGGACACAAAACTAGCCTCAGCAAATTCAAGAAGACTGGAATCATGTCAAGTGAATTCTCAGACCACAGAGCTTTGAAAATGGAGATCAACTGCAAAAAGAAAGTAGAAAAAAATTACATATACCTGGAGATTAAACAACATCTTATTAAAACATGCCTGGATCAAAGAAGAAATAAAAGAGATTAAAAATATAGAGAAACTAATGACAATAAAAATGTAATGTATCAAAATTATTGGGACACAGCAAAAGCAGTAACAAGATGAAAATTTGTATCATTACATGCCTATATATTAAGAAACAAACAAACAAAATACAAGTAAACATCTGAACATCCCATCTTAAAGAACTAGAAATGGAAGTACAGAAAAAAAAACAAAGTAAGCAGAAGGAAAGAAATAATAAAAATTAGATCAGAGCTAAATGAAATTGAGAACAGAAAGACAATAGATAAAATTAATGGAACAATAACTTGTTTCTTTAAAAAATTAATAAAATTAACAAACCCCTGGCTAGGCTAAGCAGAGGATGAAGGAAAAAAGGACACAAACAATAAAAATTAGAAATGAAAAGGGAGAGATTATGCCCGATACCACAGAAGTACAAAGAATCATAAGAAACCTAGAAAAAAATGGACAAGTTTCTAGAAACATATAGTCTACCTAGACTGAACCAAGAAAAACAAGATAATCTAAATACACTAATCAAGAGTAAAGAAATTTAAATTATCATCTGAAACCTCTCCAAAGGCAAAAACCGCAGACCAAATGGTTTCAACAATAAGTTTTACCAAACTTTCAGAGAAGAATCATTGCCTATGCTCCTCAGATTCTTCCAAAAGTATAAATATGAAACAATAATTCCCAACTCATTCTATTAGGCAAACATTACCCTAATACCAAAGCCTGGTAGAGACAACACATACACATACACACACAATGTAGACCAAATATCTCTGATGAACACAGATGCAAAAATTGTAAACAAAATATTAGCTAATAAAATAAAACAATGAAGCAAAAGGATTATTCATCATAATCAAGTGGCATTCATCCCAGAGGCACAAGGATGCTTCAACATATGAAATGAATCAATGTGATACACCACATAAACAAAATTAAAAATAAAGACTATATGATCATATCAATTGGTGCAGAAAAAGCATTCGACAAGATATAACATTATTTTATGATCAAATCACTTAAAAAGTAGGTATAGAAGAAAAGTATCTTAATATAATTAAGGCCATATATGACAAACCCTCAGATCATATCATACTGAGTGGGAAAAAGCTGAAGCCTATTCCCCTAAAATCAGGAACAAGACAGGGATGGCCTCTGTCACCACTGCTATTCAATATAGTACTAGAAGTTCTAGCCAGGCCAATTAGGCAAGAGAAAGGAATGAAAAGTATTTAAATTAAGAGAGAAGAGATTAAGTTGTCACTATTTGCAGATGACATGATCCTTTATATAGAAAATTCCAAAGACTTCACTAGAAAACTACTGGGAACAATAAATGAATACAGTAAAGTCTCAGGATACAAAATCAACATACAAAAATCAACAGCATTTCTGTATACAAACAATGAATATTCAGAAAAAGAAATGAGTCAAGTCCTTTTGTTATTGCAACAAAACTGAGATACTTGGAAATTACAAAGGACACAACGAACTTATATATGAAAAACTATGTAACACTTTTGAAAGAAATCAAAGAGGACACAAAGAAATGGAAAGATATACCAGGTTCATGGATACGAAGACATAACATTGTTAAAATGGCCATATTACCCAGAACAATTTAAACATTTAATGCAATTCCCATCAAAATCCCACAATCATACTTTAACAAAATAGATTTTAAAAATGATCAGTTTTATATAAAACCACAAAATACCTCAAATTGCCAAAGCAATACTACATAAAATGAGTAAGCCTGGTGGTATTATACTCCCCAACTTTAATTTATATTACAAAGCATCAATAATCAAAGCAAATTGGTATTGGTAGAAAAACAGACACATAGACCAATAGAACAGAATTTAAAACCCAGAAATAAACCCACAAATTTGTGGACAACTAATTTTTGATAAAGAAGCAAAAATTATGCCATGGGAAAAGACAGCCTTATCAGTAGGTGGTGCTGGAAAAGCTAGAAAAATATATCCAAAAAACAATGATTCTGAGCTGTGAACTCTCACCACATATTAAAATGAACTCAAAAAGGATTAAAAACCTTCATATAAGACCTGAAACTATAAACTGTATAGAAGAAAACATAGCTACTAAACTTATATACTTAGGGCTCAAGGAAGACTTCATGAACCTGACATCAGAGACTAGGGAAGTATAAGTAAAAATAAATGAATGGGACTATATCAAACCATCAACAAAGAAAAAAAAAAGCCAACTGAATGAGAGAAAATATTTGCAAATGACCTATCTGATAAGGGTCTAATATCTAAAATATATAAATAACTAATACAACTTAATAACAAAAAAAATGACCCAATTAAAAGTGGTAGATGACCTAAACAGACACTTCCCCCATGAAGAAATACACCTGGACCTGGGCTTAGAGACAATGAGAGACAGCAGAGTGGACTGAACAAGGGGATGTAACTAAAAACAAAAGTAGGGGTGATTGCTAAGAAACAGTACATCACTGCCCTTAGGTCTCAGGTATCCAACACAAACCAAGAATCCCACATGCCCCTGGCACAACCACTCAATAGAAGATAATGACATCAATCCTCTGGGTCTTGGGAGCTGGGTGCAAGCTGCCTACCCAAGCTTCAGTTGTTGCCTAGGAGACAGGACTGGTTCAACTTGGTGGGAAGTCACACAAAAACAGAAATTCCCCTCATGTATTCCATGGGCCTAGAACACTACCAGAGACAAAGTAATTTCTAAATAAGTGTTCAGAATGAATGAAAGACAATTATTTTCTGTATTAAAAAAGATATGAAGAGGTGATTTCAATTTTGGACATGCAAACTGGTTTCCTTTATATTGTCATTGTGATCAAGAGATCATATAGTTTAGTTATATATTGAAATTAAATTATGTACCAAAAAATTTTAAATTTCTACAAATGGAAAACTGGTAGGGAATATTTTGATCATACTCAGTTTTATTGTGTCCTTATAGCATGATGTCCTCCCTAGGTTTCCAGGTTAAGTGCCCTATTCTTTCCTCTTGTGGCAGGCATGACAATAAGATAAGTGGGGTCTCAGCTCACCTTAACTTTTACTGTCCCTGTGCTGTGCTCTGCTCAGCAACAAAATCCATGGATTCACCTCAGTCTTGAGTGTGGTTGGGCATACACTGTAGCAATACATATTAAAAAGTGAGAAAACATTCATTTCTGTTCAACTTCTGTAGGGCAGAATAGAAATATGCATTTTAAAAGCTTCAATATGTGCAAACTGCACACCTTCCACCATGTGAATTTACTAATTTAATTATGGATGTTTACTAAAATATCACTATTTTGTGAATCATTCAAATTCCTTGGTGTTTTTTCAGGGGTGTCTGTGTGTGTGGATGCAGATAAAACATGGTGGGATGTTGGCAATTTATTTTGTTTGAACCTAATGTAAGTCAGTTTATCACAACATTGAAGCCATTATCCAAACACAGTTAATAGAGTTGTACATTAGTGCTGCAGACAGACATCAGATTCCACTCCAAGAGTGCAAGAGATAAAAAAATTCAAATAAAGAATTGTTTTTTTGATAATATTTACCTTGAAAAGCATTTTACTTTGAAAAAATGTATTTCCAATTGAGACTGCAAATAGCTCAGCCCTGTGTTCCCTTCCTCTTCTACAAAGACACTAACATGACATTCAAACACCCAGCAAAAGAGGGACAATAACATTTATTTTATAATATTGTTGGGAAGGTTAAATAAGACCTGTAAAGCAGAAAGTATAATATGTGACATAGCACATGACAGGTGCTTATCCAGTAATAAGTATGACTTTTTGCTTCCCTCTTCTATGCTTCACACTGAGTTTTTAATTTGGGAAAATGGGGGCGTAGCTAAAGAAAAATTTTAATTTATAGTACTGTTCACACATATCTATAAAATTAGAACAATTTTTAAGACTGTTTACTAGCATGTTATTTAGAATTATTCTTATAGCTATACCTATTTTTTCCATTTTTTATTTTATCTATCTATCTATCTATTTATCTATCTATCTATTTATTTATTTATTATTGTTAAACCTATTGGGGTGCTATTTGTTAGCAATAATTACATAGGTTCCAGGTGTACAATTCTACAGTGCATTGTCAACTTGTTGTATAATAAGTTCACCACTTGGTGTGAATTCTCTTTCCATCATTATATATTTGGCTCCCCCATTCCTCTTCCCCCCCTCCCTCTGCTCCTTTCCCCTCCCAATTTGTCCCAAAATAAACATTAAACTATTGATTGAGTCCATGGGTTTTTTCTTTGTTTGTTCATTTTTTTCTTTGTTGTTTTCAGTTTTATATTCCACATACAAGTGAAGTCATATAGTTTTTGGTTTATTCTGTCTGGCTTATTTTGCTTAGCTTGTTGATCTCCAGGCCCAAACACTTTGTTGCAAATGGCAATATTTCATCTTTTCTTATAGCTGAGTAATATTCCATTGTGTATATGTACCATAGCTTCTTTATCCAGTCATCTGTCTCAGGGCACTTGGGTTGTTTCCATGTTTTGGCCACTGTGAATGGTGCTGCAATGAACATTGTGGTACATAAGTCTTTGTGGAGTAAGGTTTTCAAGTTTTTTGGGTAGATCCCCAGAATGGGGATTGCTGGGTCATGTGGTAACTCCATTTGCAATTTTCTGAGGAACCTCCACATGGTCTTCCACAGTGGTTATACCAATTTGCACTCCCACCAGCAGTGTACAAGAGTTGCTTTTTTCCACATCCCCTCCAGCATTTGTTCTTCCTTGTCTTGTTGATAATAGCCATTCTAACAGGTGTGAGGTGATATCTCATTGTTATCTTGATTTTTATTTTTCTGATAGCTGATGAGGATAAGCGTATTTTCATATGTCTGCTGGCCATCTGTATTTCTTCATGGGAGAAGTGTTTGCTTAGTTCTTTTGCCCACTTTTTAATTGGGTTGTGTTTTTTGTTGTTGTTAAGTCTTATTAGCCCTTTACATATTTTAGATATTAGACCCTTATCAGATGCGTTATTTGCAAATATTTTCTCCCATTCAGTTTGCTGCCTCTTTGCTCCCTTGATGGTTTCTTTTACTGTGCAGAAGCTTTTTAATTTGATATAGTACCATTCATTTATTTTTGCTTTTACTTCCCTTGCCTTTGAGGTCAGGTTCATGAAGTTTTCCTTGAGCCCTAGGTCTATAAGTTTAGTACCTGTTTTCTTCTACACAGCTTATTGTTTCAGGTCTTGTATAAAAGTCTTTAATCCATTTTGAGTTAATTTTTGTATATGCTGAGAGTTCACAGCTCAGATTCATTCTTTTGCATATGTTTTTCCAGCTTTCCCAACACGACCTAGTAAAGAGGCTGTCTATTTCTCATTGCATGTTTTTGGCTCTTTTATCAAAAATTATTTGTCCATAAATTTGTGGATTTATTTCTAGGTTTTCAGTTCTGTTCCATTGGTCTATGTTTCTGTTTTTCTGCCAATACCAAGCTGTTTTGACTATTGATGCTTTGTAATGTAAATTAAAGTCAGGGAGTGTAATGCCACCAGCCTTACTTTTTTATGTAGTATTGCTTTGGCAATTCAAGGTCTTTTATGGTTCCATATAAATCTGATATTTCTCTTATCTATTTCACAAAAGTATGATTGTGGGATTTTGGTAGGTATTGCATTAAACCTATAGATTGCTTTGGGTAAAATGGCCATTTTAACAATGTTAAGTCTTTCTATCCAAGAACGGAGGATATTTTTCCATTTCCTAGTTTCCACTTCAATTTCTTTTGAAAGTATCTTATAGTTTCCCATGTATAAGTCTGCCACATTCTTTGTTAATTCCCAGGTGTTTCATTTTATTTATTTATTTATTTTTGTGATAGCAAAAGGTATAGACTCCCTTATTTCTTTTTCCAAGGGTTCATTGTTTGTATATGGGAATGCTGTTGATTTTTGTACATTGATGTTTTATCCTGAAACTTTACTGTATTCATTTATTGTTTCTAATAGTTTTGAGGAGGAATCTTTGGAATTTTCTATATAAAGGATCGTGTCACCTGCAAATAGTGACAATTTGACCTCTTACTTTTCAATTTGAATACTTTTTATTTATTTCTCTTGCCTGATTGCTATGGCAAGAACTTCCAGTATTATATTGAATAGCAGTGGTGACAGGGGGCATCTCTGTCTTGTTCCTGATTTTAGGGGAATAGGCTTCAGCTTTTCCCCATTCAGTATGATGTTAGCCGAGGTTCTGTCATATATGGCCTTTATTATGTTGAGATACTTTCCTTCTATATGTATTTTATTTAGTGTTTTCATCATAAATGGACGTTGTATTTTGTTGAAGGCTTTTTTTGCATCAATTAATATGACTATATGATCTTTACCTTTTATTTTGTTTATGTGGTTTGTCACATTGATCAATTTTTGTATGTTGAGCCACTCTTGTGGTCCCAGGATGAATTCCACTTCATCATGATATATTATCTTTTTGATGTATTGTTGTATTATTTTTGCTAATATTTTGTTTAGGATTTTTGCATCTGTGTTCATTTGAGATATTGGTCTATAGTTTTCTTTTTTGTGTTGTCTTTACCAGGCTTTGGTATTAGGGTAATGTTGGAATGAGTTAGGAAGTACTGCTTCCTCTTCAATTTTTTGGAAGGGTCTGAGGAGGATAGGTGTTAATTTTTCTTTAAATGCTTGATAGAACTCATTGCTGAGACCATCTGGTCCAGGGATTTTGCCTTATGGATAGTCATTTCAATCTCCTTTCTATTGGTGGGTCTGTTTAGATTATCCAGTTCTTGGTTCAGTCTAGGTAGGTTATAACTTGTCCATTTCTTCTAGGTTGTTAAATTTAGTGACATAAAATCCTTCATAACATTTTCTTATAATCCTTTGTATTTCTGTGGTATCAGTGGTAATTTCTCTCATTTCATTTCTGATTTTGGATATTTGTGGGGTTTTGTTTGTTTTTGTTTTTGTTTTTTCCTTTTGGTTAGTCTAGCCAGGAGTTTGTCAATTTTGTTGACTTTCTCAAAGAACCAGCTCTTTGTAATATTAATTTTTCTATTGTCTCTCTGTTCTCTAATTGGTTTAGCTCTCCTTTAATTTTTATTATTTCTTTTCTTCTGCTGACTTTGGATTATGTCTGCTCTTCTTTTTCTAGTTCTTTAAGATGGGATGCTAAGTTGTTTACTTGTGACTTTTCTTGTTTCTTAAGATAGACCTGTAGTGATATAAATTTCTATTTTATCACTGCTTTTTTGGGGGGGAGTTAGTTCCCTAGCTGGGAATTGAACCGAGGCTGTGGCATTGAGAGTGCCAAAGCCTAGCCACTACATTACCAGGGAACCCCTCATTTTTTTTTCTTATTACTGCTTTTGCTGTGTCCCAATAATTCTGATATGTTGCATTTTCATTGTCATTAGTTTCTATATATTATAAATCTCTTCTTTTTTTGTTCTTTTATCCAGTCATTTTTTTAAATAAGCTGTTATTTAATCTCCATGCATATGTGCTTTTTTCTGATTTCCTTTTACAGTTGATCTCCAATTTCAAAGCTTTGTGGTCTGAAAATACACTTGGTATGATTTTGATCTCCTTGAATTTGCTGAGGCTACTTTTGCATCCCAGCATCTGATCTATTATTTTTCCCTCTTTTAACCCTCCATTGTTCCAGTAATATCTCTAGCATTTTAAAAATATAGTTTACTATTTGAGTTTAGGAGTGTTTTTACATTTTTTCCAAGAAATGCACAATTATTCTTTGAGCCAAGAAGTAAAGCTTTTAAAAACCTTTGTTTTCTAATTACCATAACGCACATGAATAATTTAGGACACCTATTAGTAATGCAATCAAGCCTTAGGAGTGAAGGAATGGGCACTTAGACATAATCTGGGTGTCCTCAAAGTTGCTTCAGGAGTCCTGCTCAGCCTCAGCTGGAAAGCCCATGTGCCAACCTGCCAGGTGCTCTGTGACATGAGGGCTTCAATCCAGAACTTGGGCCAACCCCTGGAGAAAGCCACTCACAGAGGAAGGACCTGGAGATCCTGCCTTGCCACTTAAGAGGAACTTCTTAAACTTGGCACTTAAGAGGAACTTCCTAAATGTGGCTCTTAAGAGTATCTCTAAAAAGAGACACAGAAGAGAGAGGAAATGCAGCTTAGTTTACTGCAAACATCCATGCACTTTCTCCCTATCTGAATAAACATCCTATTTCAGGTTACAGAGACCAATAATAGGTCAGGAAATAGACTTACGTGCAGAGGACAGCTGATTTTAGGAGACAGTAGGTTTTCTCCCCACTTGAGGGGAGTTTTCCAAACATAAGTCAGATCACCAAGGCCTAACTCAAATTCTAGGAAGTGCAACCAGGAGCCCCAGCCTCCACTTGCCCTATTCTCAGCCTACAAGTCCAAAATTCTATGAGAGCAGTATCACACAGAAGCATCTGAAAAGGCAGACATGCCATCTACTCTTGTTCTTACCAAATAAAGGCTAGCAGAAACAGAAACTAGACTTTCCACATTGTCAGTCTCTCTACCAACTTCATAAGGCCCATTTTCAAAGATGTTCATGTTTTATCTATGCAAAAAATCCATAAAAAAAGAAAGTGGTAAAAAAATGAAGATGAAGCAAAATAAAATAGATGACTCCCAATAAACATTTATCATTTTATCATGAAGTATAGAAGAAAAAGTTTGGAGGAAAAAAAGACAAAAAATAAAACAGTAATAACTTTTGAGGTTATTAAAGTTAACCAATCATGTTCATGTAAATTTTTACATAAAAGGAATTTTTTCTAGTAATAAAAAAATGCTTCATACAATTGTTATCTTATAATGCCATGAAACTAGATAGAAAATGAAATGCTGACTTACTCAACTAATACTCAATAAAATTTTCAATTATATAAACCTGATATACTTAGATCCTTTACATTTTCTGTAACCAAAAATTATTTTACATTTTTACTGTAATATAAATATTAAATTGATATTTTGATCTGTTCTTCACTTTAACTAAAATTTTATCATTTAAAAATTTTCAGTCAAAAGATTTCACATACTAAGCCTACTATGTGACTTTTTAAAAATCATAACCTTTTAAGTCTAGGTTTATAAAGCAGATACAACATGTTTCCCATAAATTAAAACATACACAATTGTGGCTGCTTTTATTGCTTTTTTATGTATGGTATCTATTCTTCCTAAAATAAAACTATTTGTATATTCAATGTGTTATTTTGATTAGGTCAATATAACCTGACAGGTACCATTATGTGAAAGATTCAGTTGGGGGTGGAAAGGCCAAAGGATATTACTCCCAAAGGTTATTATGGGTGACATAGGGGAAGGATTTCAAAGATCACTTCTAATGTGAATGAAAACTTGGAATTATTGACTTCTTGAAAATATTAGGAATTGTTTTCCTAAGATTTTCCTGATTAGTGAAAGTGTTTTAACATCAGATTTATTTTAAGAAATTTCTCAGAAAAAGGTCGTATTTCCAAATCAGATTCATTTCTCTTCATTATGAATTTGACTTAGGTTAATTGTCCTTTATAATATAGTGGTTTTCTATACCTACTTAATTTTTTTCAGAGAAATTAACCTCTTATTACAGGAACTTACCAGGTTCATCCAGTAGAAACATGTGGGCTATCCTTCTCCCTCCTTCCCAATGTGTTCTAGTGCCTATAGCACAAAAATCACACAATACACTAACTTTTCTGCAAGTTATCTGAAATTATCTTAAAATTCCCTAATTTCTCATCTACATTTTTAATTTTATTCAAAAAGCATAGACTTCTAAGATAACAAAAGAAATGTTTTTATTAATACACTGTTATCTGTACATGACAGACAGCACTCAATTCTGCTCAGTTTTTAGATCACTGCCTTAAAATTAAAACTTCCAGCTTCATGAAACAGGAAAATATAAAACAGCAAAAACTGCCAATGTTAATTATTACAGTCTTACAGAAAAAAGTTAAGTACTAATGTAAATTTCTGATATGTGTGTGGGAATTTCTTAAAACATATATATCTACCATTATTTGTTTTCAAAAATGATGAAATTTAGAGATTTTAATATCCTAGCCTACTTCTATAATATACAAATACTTCATGGCACATTGTGTTTTAATTTAAAATGTCCTAAATCATGGTGCATAATATAAATTATGAAGCCATTCTAATCTGTGTTTCTAAAAATACACAAGTCATTCATTTCCAGTTATAAGTGCCCAGGGTTCCAAACACAATGTAATGAAAGTCTTTAGGAAAAGTAGCTGCTACATCTTGCTAGCAAGAACCAATTATTTCATGGCCTCTCAATCAGCCATCACAAAAACTCCAGTCTCCTCCATCCATGTCAACTTCAATCCTGAGATTCTGACTCAATGTAACATTTTTCATAGATGTTTTGGGATTCCTGCTTTGTGTTAGCATGTTGCCTTATTTCATATCAATGAACACATGTGTGCAAACAGGTGAAATAAAGTAGCTGATTCATGTCTACAAACCTTATGTTTTCTTACAAATTGATAAAATGTAAATAATAAAGAGGATGTTAAATGCGCCTTTATTCTGACATTGGATCCAAAACCAATCTTCCCCTAAATGTCACTAAGCAGACTGTTCTCTAGTATGCCAGTATAGTAACTAGGACTTCTGTCATATTCTCACCCAGAGGATAAAGCTCCAATCCAAATACTGAGTACCAATCTTTCCCAGGCCATTTATTTGTAAATTTACCTGCCACATAAACAATGGAAATACCTTATTTTATGTTCTTAATTTAACTGCCTTTTAGTGGCTATATAAATCTTCACAGCAGTATGTTTGTGAAAATAATATGTTTTAGACCAGAGAAATCATAGACATATTTTCATAGGCATCAGACAAACACAGCTAAAACAAGGCATTCTCCTTTTACCCACATTAGGATTTATAACCCTAAATCCTAACTTATACTCTTAAACTGTGAGATTACACTCATTCTATAAGGCAGAGGAAATTACACTGCTGGGAGAGATGAAATAATCTCTATAGTTTTACAGAGTATTCATGGTTATACTCCATGCCACACAGGCTGAAAATACTTCACAATATTCAAGTCAATTTCCAATAATGCAGTTCTTAAATATTATAATTTATTAAAATTTTATACAAATTTGTTATAGCAATCATATTTTGAAAGAGGCACAAACACCAGCATAATCCATTCTGGGGTGGGGGCACTTCCAAGGCCATCTAGCATCATC
The DNA here is from genome assembly GCA_004026885.1 of Lyroderma lyra. Classification (NCBI taxonomy): domain Eukaryota; kingdom Metazoa; phylum Chordata; class Mammalia; order Chiroptera; family Megadermatidae; genus Lyroderma; species Lyroderma lyra. Next base: position 17,882 of record PVJL010008430.1, read on the forward strand.
CATTTAGCTAACTAACCCTCTTATCTTCACCACCACTTCTATTTGAAAAAGCTCAGAATAAATAATGAGAGTTTAAAATCATCTTACTTTCCATGACTATTCCCATATATGTAATATCTCATCTATTAAAGCTACATAGTTCTTGGGACCATGTCTAGTTTGCTTTACTTTTCTTTTTTTAGGACCATCTATAATTTTTATTTTTTTGATATTCAGTAAAGGTTTTTAAATAAATTCTTTGAATCTGAAGCTTCTAAAAAAATCAGGTTGTATGGCTGTTTCAAAATATATCAGGAATCATAGGCAAAATAAAGCTTCAATTTCCTCTTGACATGACCGCCTGCTTTTAAGCAGTAAGTTTGCTGGAATGTACCATCCATGCCGGACATTGTGGACTGAACATGCTTCTTTACACTTACCCCAATTTTGCTCCCTGCACCTTGGCTGTGGATGGTGATTGCCATCCATTGATCTCCCTCACTTTCTTTCTTTTTCTTTTCCTTTTAGATTCATTGTTTATATATAGGAATGCTATTGATTTTTTTTTCTATTTTTTTAATTGGGGTGACATCTGTTAGCAAGGATTTACATAGGTTTCAGGCATACAATTCTACAGTGCATTGTCAACTTGATGTATAATCAGTTCACCACCTAATGTGACTTCTCTTTCCATCACCTTATATTTAGATTCCCCCCTCCTCTCCCAACCCCTCCCCTTTCTCCCCTCCCTAACCCACTCATCCCCAAATAAACATTAAACTATTGATTGTGTCCATGGGTTATTTGTTTGTTCATTTCTTTTTTTCTTTGCTTTCAGTTTTATATTCCGCATATGAGTGAAGTCATACAGTTCTTTGTTTTTTCTGTCTGGCTTATTTCACTAAGCTTGATGATCTCCAGGTCCATCCATTTTGTCGCAAATGGCAATATTTCATCTTTTCTTATAGCTGAGTAATATTTCATTGTGTATATGTACCACAGCTTCTTTATACAGTCATCTGTCGCAGGGTACTTTGGTTGTTTCCATGTTTTGGTCACTGTGAACAGTGCTGCAATGAACATTGAGGTACATAAGTCTTTGTGGACAAAGGTTTTCAAGTTCTTTGGGTATATCCCCAGAAAAGGAATTGCTGGGTCAAGTGGTAGCTCCATTCCCAATTTTCTGAGGAACTTCCACACTGCCTTCCAAAGTGGTTGTACCAGTTTGCACTCCCACCAGCAGTGTATCAGAGTTCCTTTGTCTCCACATCCTCTCCAGCACTTGTTATTCCTTGTCTTGTTGATAATAGCCATTCTCACATGTGTGAGGTGGTATCTTATTGTGGTTTTGATTTGCATTTCCCTGAAAGTTAATGAGGATGAGCATTTTTTCATATGTCTGCTGGCCATTTGTATTTCTTCGTGGGAGAAGTGTCTGTTTAGTTCTGCCCACTTTTCAATTGGGTTGTTTGTTTTTTTGTTGTTAAGTCTTATTAGTTCTTTACATATTTTAGATATTAGACCCTTATCTGATGTGTTAATTGCAAATATTTTCTCCCATTCAGTTGGCTGCCTCTTTGCCTTGTTGATGGTTTCTTTTGCTGTGCAGAAGCTTTTCAGTTTGATATAGTCCCATTCATTTATTTTTGCTTTTACTTCCCTTGCCTTTGAGGACAGGTTCATGAAGTCTTCCTTGAGTCCTAGGTCTATAAGTTTAGTATCAATGTCTTCTTCTATACAGTTTATTGTTGCAGGTCTTATATGAAGGTCTTTAATCCATTTTGAGTTAATTTTTGTATATGGAGAGAGTTCACAGCTCAGCTGAATTCTTTGGCATATGTTTTTCCTGTTTTCCCAGCACCACCTAGTAAAGAGGCTGTCTATTCCCCATTGTATGTTTTTTGCTCCTTTATTGAAAATTATTTGTCCATATATTTGTGGGTTTATTTCTGGGTTTTCAGTTCTATTCCATTGGTCTATATTTCTGTTCTTCTGCCAGTACCAAGCTGTTTTGACTATTGATGCTTTGTAATATAAATAGAAGTCAGGAAGTGTAATGCCACTTATTCTTTTTATGTAGTATTGCTTTGGCAATTCGAGGTCTTTTATGGTTCCATATAAATCTAATAATTCTTTTATCTATTTCATGAAACTATGATTGTGGGATTTTGATGGGTATTGCATTAAATCTGTAAATTGCTTTGGGCAGAATGGTCATTTTCACAATGTTAAGTCTTCCTATCCATGAACAGGGGATATTTTTCCACCTCTTAAAGTCTGTTTCAATTTCTTTCAAAAGTGTCTTATACTTTTCAGAGTATAAGTCTGTCACGTTCTTCGTTAAGTTAATTCCCAGGCACTTCATTCTTTTTGTTGTGATAGCAAAGGGAATTGACTCCCTCATTTCTTTTGCTGTGGATTCGTTGTTTTTAGAGAGAAATGCTGTTGATTTTTGTACACTGATTTTGTATCCTGCAACTTTACCATATTCATTAATTGTTTCTAATCGTTTCCTGGTGGAATCTTTGGAGTTTTTTATATAAAGGATCATGTCATCCGCAAATAGTGACAATTTGACCTCTTCTTTCCCCATTTGGATACCTTTGATTCCTTTCTCTTGCCTGATTGCTGTGGCTAGAATTTCCAGTACTATATTAAATAACAGTGGTGACAGGGGGCATCCCTGTCTTGTCCTGATTTTAGGGAAATAGTTTTCAGCTTTTCCTCATTAAGTATGATGTTAGCCAAGGGTCTCTCATATATGGACTTTATTATGTTGAGATACTTTCCTTCTATACCTATTTTATTTAGTGTTTTGATCATAAATGGACGTTGTACCTTGTCGAAAGCTTTTTCTGCATCAATTGAAATGACCATGTGGTCTTTATCTTTGATTTTGTTTGTATGGTGTATCACATTGATTGATTTTTGTATGTTGAAGCATCCTTGTGCTCCCGGGATGAATTCCACTTGATCATGATGTATGATCTTTTTGATGCATTGTTGTATTCTCTTTGCTAATATTTTGTTCAGGATTTTTGCATCTGTGTTCATCAGAGATATTGGTCTATAGTTTTCTTTTTTTGTGTTTTCTTTGCCAGGCTTTGGTATTAGAGTAATGTTGGCCTCATAGAATGAGTTAGGAAGTATTGCTTCCTCTTCAATTTTTTGGAAGAGTCTGAGGAGGATAGGCATTAATTCTTCTTTGAATGCTTGGTAGAACTCGTTGGTGAAACCATCTGGTCCAGGGCTTTTGCCTTTAGGGAAATTATGGATAGTCATTTCGATCTCATTGCTATTGATTGGTCTATTTAGATTATCCAGTTCTTCTTGGTTCAGTCTTGGTAGGCTATAAGTTTCTAGAAACTTGTCCATTTCATGGCATAAAGTCCTTCATAAAATTTTCTTATAATCCTTTTATTTCTGTGGTATCAGTGGTGATTTCTCCCCTTTCATTTCTAATTTTGGATATTTGTGTCCTTTCCTTTCGTCCTTTGATTAGTCTCGCCAGGGGTTTGTCAATTTTGTTGACTTTCTCAAAAACCAGCTCTTCATAATATTAATTTTTTCTATTGTCTTTCTGTTCTCTAATTGGTTTAGCTCTACTTTAATTTTTATTATTTCTTTCCTTCTGCTGACGTTGGGTTTTGTCTGCTCTTCTTTCTCTTGTTCTCTAAGATGGGATGCTAAGATGTTTGCTTGTGATTTTTCTTGTTTCTTAAGATAGGCCTGTAATGATATAAATTTCCCTCTTATTACCACATTCGCTGTGTCCCAATAATTCTGATACATTGTGTTTTCATTGTCATTAGTTTCTATATATTTTTTTAATCTCATCTTTTATTTGTCCTTTTATCCAGTCCTTTTTAATAATCTCTTGTTTAATCTCCATGTATATGTGGTTTTTTCTGCTTTCCTATTACAGTCGATCTCCAATTTCAAAGCTTTGTGGTCTGAGAATACACTTGGTATGATTTCGATCTTCTTGAGTTTGGTGAGGCTACTTTTGTGTCCCAGCATATGGTCTATTCTTGAGAATGTTCCATGCGCACTAGAAAAGAAGGTATAGTCTCTTTTTGCTGGATGAGGTGTCCTGTAAATGTCACTTATGTCCTATTGCTATAATGTGTCATTTATTTATTTTCTGTTTCGATGATCTGTCCATGGCTGTTAGCGGGGTGTTTAAGTCTCCCACTATGATTGTGTATTCATCAGTTTCTCCTTTCAAGTCTGTTAATAGTTTCTTTGTGTATTTTGGTGCATCCTGGTTGGGAGCATATATGTTGATTAGTGTCAAGTCTTCTTGTTGTTGCATTGTGCCTTTTATCATTATGTAATGACCATCTTTGTCTTTTACTATCTTTTTTAACTTGAAGTTTATTTTATCAGATATCAATATGGCCACTCCTGCTTTTCTCTGGTTACCATTTGCTTGGAGTATTGTATCCCATCCTTTCACTCGGAGTCTGTGTTTGTCCTTACAGCTGAGTTGTGTTTCTTGGAGACACCATATGGATGCATTCTGTTTTTTAATCCAGTCTGCTACTCTGTGTCTTTTTATTGGTGAGTTCAGTCCATTAACATTTAGAGTGATGATCGATATGTGAGAATTTCCTATGGCCATTACTTATTTCTTTCTTTGTTTTTGTTTGTTTGTTTGTTTGTTTATTTTTGTTTCTTTCTTGTTGCCCCAACTTTGTTACATTTTTCCTGATGGTTTGTTTCAGATTGAAGAGCCTCCTTCTGTGTTTCTTGGAGTGCTGGCCTGGTGCTGGCAAATTCCCTCAGCTTCTGTTTGTCTGAGAACGTCTTTATTCCACCTTCATATCCGAAGGATAATTTTGCTGGATAATTTATTCTTGGCTGGAAGTTTCTCTCTTTTAAATTTTTGAATATTGGGTTCCACTCTCTCCTGGCTGGTAGAGTTTCTGCTGAGAAATCTGATGCCAGCCTGATGGGTTTTCCTCTAAAGGTTATAGTTCTTTTTTCCCTGGCTGCCTTGAGAATTGTCTCCTTGTCTTTAGTTTTGGACAACTTTAGTACCATGTTGCTTGGAGAAGATCTGTTGGGGTCCAGGTGTTTGGGGGACCTGTTTTGTTCTTGAACTTGGGGTTCCAGATCTTTCCATAGGTTTGGAAAATTCTCATCTATGATTTGTTTGAGTATGCTCTCTGTAGAAGGCTCTGCCCCTTCTTCTATTCCTATTATCCTGATGTTGTTTTGTCTCATGGAGTCGGATATTTCTTGCAGAGTTCTTTCAATCCTTTTGGTTCTATATTCCCTCTCTTCCTCTTTCTGAGCTGTTTCCATGTTCTGGTCTTCAATATCACTAATTCTTTCCTCCATCTGGTTGATCCTGTTTCCAATGGCAGTTATTTCATTTCTCACTTCTTTTATTGTATCATTTATTTCTCGTATTTCCGTCTCAATCTTTCTTATGTTTTGAATTTCTTTGTTAAATTGATCTTTTTGTTCACAGAGTTCCTTTTTTATGTCGTTTATATCCTTTTTCATATTATTTATCTCAGCTATGGTGTTCTGCCAATGGGTTTTAATTTCTCTTACAGTCTTTAGAATGGCTGCTTTAAATTCTCTGTCACTTAAATGAGACCCTTCCAGTTGTCACAAGCTGTCTTCTGGGTAATTTCATGTTCTTTCTGAGGAGTTTTAGTTTTTAAGGAATTCATCCTGTCCGCTGAGTTCTTCCTCTTTGACATGAGGGCTTTATGTTCAGTGCCCATATTATTGCTTTTGTGGTGTCTTTCTGTAGTGCAGACACTGGGTGGCACTGGGGGTCAAATTTTGGGGGAGAGGGGCCTGTTTGTTTCTTGTTTCTGATCTCCTACTGCATTTGGAGGCTATGCGCATATATCCTGGGGAGAGGCCTACAAAAGGCATTCCAAATGCAGCTCTGCCTTCTTCCCTTTGCTGGGGAAGCTGTTTCAGGGTTTGTTTCTGCTGGCTGGGGTGAATGCTATCAAATCAGTCTTTCTTCCCAGCCCTGATTCAGCACCTGGCTGTCTACGGGCTCACACTGCTTCCAAAACCCTCGGGTGCATGAGAAAGTGCCCACTCCATAAGTCCAAAGCTGTGGGCCTGGCCTGAGACAGCAGGGTCGCCTTTGCAGCGGGCTGTGAACAGGAACTGTGTGGGTCTCCGGGGGGCTTAGAGCTGGCGTGTCATCTTTACAGTTCAGAGTCCTCGCTCAGCCCTTCTACCTTTCTAAAGTTCCAAAGCCTGGCTACCGCGTGTCCTCTCCCCTCTCCCGAACTGCACCGCTCGGATCCTGTTGCTGTCTCTGCTCCCTTCCCTCTCCCCAACTCGACCCCTTCTTACCAATCTTCAGGTGTTTACTTGCGATTTGTGGATTTCTCAACAGCCGTTTTTGTCACTCAGGGTCCTCTTTCTTGGCTCCTGGACGGCTGTTCAATTGTGTTTTCTGGGAGAGGCTTTAGGGACCTCCTCTCCAGTCCCCATCTTGTCTTCTCTCTCCCTTGCTTTCTGATTATGAGTCAGCTGTGGTAAACAGCACAGGTTACATATGCATGAATCTGACTTCAAAGGGACTGAAACAGGCAATGAACCAATAGATGAAGAAGAACACAAGAAAGTTTCTAAATTGCCTTGACTGCAAGTGTAGCTACTGAGTAATTTCAGTCATCTAATCCAGAATAAAAATATTTCTTGTCTTAAGAAAATGGGTAAGTAGTTATTGGTAGAAATCTTCCTTGAAATTCTTTACAGACAATTCATAGTTCTACCTGGTGGCACTTGCCCTCTGACACCCAGAGTCCTCAGTATAGAAAGGTATTTGAAAATTGTAAGACTAAAGGATAGCCCAATAACATATGCTCCTTAAAGCAACAATGTAGCTATCAAGTTTTCAAACTTCACTATGATTCATACTATCAAAGAAACAGGCAGTTATTTACATGCAGTTGTACCTCATTTTACCATGCTTTGCTTTCTATAGTACACTCATTTCCCTCTGTGTGTGTGTGTTACCACTGTCTTAGTGAGTGTGAAGGGATATATCAATGTCACTTTGAAGTGCATTTCTCTAATGAGTAATTATATTGAGCTTCTTTTCGTGTATTGATTGGCCTCTGACATATTTTTTCATAAGTTTTATTAAAGTCTTTTCCCATATTTTAATTAGGTTATTTATTTTTAGCTCTTAAGTTTTAAGAGTTCTTCATATATTTCAAATACAAGTTTATTTTAAATATTGTATTTTCAGAAATATTCGCTTTTTCTGAGATCTTCATTTATATTTATGATCATGTCCTTTAAGGCCAAAGAAGTTTAATTTTTAAATTGATTTTATCCATTTTTTTGTTGTTATTCAGAGTATGAGGGTTATATTAAAAAAAAATTAACTGCTAAATCCTAGTTCATGAAGTTGTGCTTTTAAGTTTCTTTTAAAATTTCAATCAGTGCAGCTCTTATATTTAGGTTATTAATCCAAATTAGGTTCATTTTTGTACGTACTTGAGGAAGTGACCCACCTTCATTTTTTTGTATGTGGATATACACTTATCTTAGCAACACTCTTGGAAGAGACTATTCAGAACCACTGAATGGTATGCCCATCTTTGTAAAATTTAAATTGACCATAAATGTATGGGTTGATTTTTGATTTCTTAATTCCATTCTATTGGAATAAGATGTCTGTTCTCATGCTAATACCATATCAGTTTTTATTACTATAGTCAGCCTTTGAGTAATTTCCAGAGTTCTGAAAATATTGATGGTGAGTATTTAGGCCATTATTCAGTGGTTCTATGAAGGTGTAAATTTTCAGAGGTCATCGTGTTTCCATTTTCATGCGTGATCAGTGGGTTATTTTTCACATATGTAAGAAAATTATTAGATATTCACTATGTACTTTGGCTTAATCACTGTAAAAGTATTTACCATTTTCCTTGCCTCTCTTATAGTCTCTTTGTGTCACTAAATAAAGATTTACCATATATTCTGGTGTTAATGTTTTTGTTGTTGTTGCTGTTCGTCTTGGTAGCAAAGACTTGTGATGTATTTCATCATCATTTTGTTTTATTTAATTTTGAATTTGAAAAATGTTGGAGACATCTGATCCTATTTGCAAAAATGTTATTTTGTAGTATAATATACATAGATGTGAAAATATCATAGAAGTGTATATTTTAAAGAACTTTCAGAATCTTGACACAGTTAAGATCTGGAACACTAGCCAGACTTGGAAAATGGGCTCACATTTTCCTTTGGTTGTCTCCATCCTTAACAATACATGACCTTTATCTTGATTTCTAAAAGACTAGGCTGTTTTTTTTTCAATACTTGACTGTATATAAACTATATAATCACTGTGTGTTTGGTGTGATTTATTTTTTTCAGCTTCAGGTTTGATATATTTATGTTGTGTGGGATTGTCAATAATTCATTCTCATTCTGTAGATTAATGTATTGTATAAATATATAATCATTTATCCCCTTTTGTATTAAATGGTGCTTGGGTAACTTACATTGTATGGATATTTGGAATAATGCTGCCAGTAACATACTGGTCTGTCTTTAATGATGCATGTATGTTTGGGTATGTATTTCTTAGGTATAACCTAAGAATGTGCTTGCTGCATGTGAGGATGCTCTATTTCAGTAGATGCTGACAAAGAGTTTTGCAGCACCTTATGAGTGGTTCCTGTTCATTCCTTGCTCTAAAATACTTAGGAGAGATGGTTTGTAAGACTAGAGTTATTTGCATGCATATATATTATATATTTAGGCATGGTAAATGACTTTTTCTTGAGTTCACCAATTTATCTTTCATGAACAGCATATGATTCTTGTCTTTTAAACTTTGGTGGAATATCCATCTGTTTATCCAGTGGTCTGTCCGTCCATCCATCCATCCATCCAAGATCTGTCATCTTCAATGCTCAATTAGGCAAAAATCATTACTCAGTTGACTTTTTAATTTCTATCATTAAAAGCAATTTGAATGTCTTCTGGTATGTTTAAGAAACAGTGTTTCCTTGTCTCTTAAATATGTACAGTCACATATGTGTATATATTTACTGTGGCAGTCAATTATTACTGTTTGACAGTCAGAGTAAATATAGGTACATACACAGTGACATAAATGCCACAGAAAAAATGCAGGGGTTGGCATGCAGGGTCCTCTGGGAAGATCAGGTGGCCCATGAGTGCTCCAGCCAGAAGCCGCCCAGGCTGCAGTCATGAAGACAGCAAAGAGCCTCTTTTCCAGGGAGCCTGGTCACCAGAGCCAGGCCATGAGTGGGTCTAGGTTATGCAAACCAGCTCCATCACAGTTAGAGCTCTGGCCCTGGACATGTGCTCTGGAGCCCAGCCAGGGTGCAAGGTGGCTCCCAGGCTCTTTACTATCAGAGCAGCCAACCCAGATGCCACAACCAGCAAGCTGCTCCCACCGGAGTCCACTCGAGCCAGCATTGTGGTTCACAGGGGCCACACCAGACAGTGAGTACTTGTGGATCTTAGGCAGTTCGGATCTGTGGGTCACCGAAACAGGCGTGCAGGTGGTTTTAAGCATGATGCCCTTGGGGCATGTTTCTCTTGTGCTGACCTTAAAAGTTGTGGTGCAGGTATTGAGTTCCTCCTCTTCTCTGCACGTTGGAGCTTCTGTGCACTTGGGCTGCCAGAGTGTTTGCCTCTCCTTGCCTATCTTGCCTCTGAGTGGCCTCCCTGTCCCAAGGTCAGGCACCAGTGGACAGGTTTTCTGAGGAAGTTGTTCCCTGTGTGGTTATGGACGCTGTGTGTCCTGGCAAGAGGTGAGCTAAGGATCCCCAGAAAATGGCCATTTTGAAACAACTGAAACTGAGGGCCTTCTTTAAGGCTGGTGTGAAGGTTTCTGAGTCTGTGGGTTTTCTAGCTTTTCATCCGGCCTCTCAATGATGGGTGTGCTACTTCCTTCTTAAAGTTGGAGCCACATCATGTTTTCTGATAGTCCTTGTGTTATGTTGTTTGTATATTATACTTTTTCACCTCAGAATTCTATTGGTTTAGGATGTGAAGTGATTATCCAAATTTATTACTGGTTCCAGTTGGCTACACAACCCTATTTATTGCACTGTTGACTATTTCTCAGTGATTTATCTGTTTGAGAATCTGCTTTTAGTTATTTTGTGTATTATATTTCAGGTTGTCCAAAAAGTATCTAGCCATGTAACCATTCTTGATATAATGATGATGGCTGGCTGTTTTCTGGACAGCCCTCATATACCCAATTGGTGGGCCCACAGGATAATTCTGTGGTTAACTTTATCAGAAGCCTCCATACTGTTTATCACCTGACATTCACCACCTGACATTCCCAACTGCAGTGTATGAGGGATCTGATTTCTCCACATCCTCACTAGCACTCACATATTACACATAATTTCCTTTGTGTGTGTGTGTGTGTGTGTGTGTGTGTATGTGTGTGTGATAGCTCTCTTAGTGAGTGTGAAGGGTGATATCAATGTGTTTTTGAATTGTATTTCTCTAATGACTCATTATATTGAGGATCTTTTCATGTATTTATTGGCCTGCTACATGTTTTTGCATAAAAGTGTTATTAAAGCCCTTTCCCCTATTTTAATGGGATTATTTATATTTTGTAATTAAGTTGTAAAATCTGCTATCATTACTGTTCTTTATATTTTTGTTGTTACCCATGAATACTACCTTTAAACATTTTCTATGTTACTTAGAGTGATCTTAAAACAAGACTAAAAGATTTTTTTTTCAGTTGACTTCTCAGATCCACACATGCTCATTGATTTTATTGCTGGTGTGTAAACAGTACTTTTCTTGTTTTTAGATTACTCCAAATGTTCTGGTGGCAAGTATGGCTTTAACAAGGACAAGGTGGATAAGAATGCTGTCAGCTTTGAGTATCAAGGTAAAATGGAGAAGCATAAGTCCCAGAAAGGTAGCTTTGATTTTATCTTATCTCTAGCTTCCAGCTGCTAATGAGATAGGTGTTACCCAGAACAGAAGCAGAAATGAGAATTTGCCCAGCAACCCATAGAGTAGATGTTGCTTTTTAATTAAATATTCAATTTAGAACAGCAAATCGCAAAACATAGATGTTAAATAAGAAATCAAATCTTCACACTTTTGGGAGGCCCTATCACCCCAGGAGTGTTGCTTGTGCTAATGGCCATGGGTTGCACACCTGTGTTTGTAAAGGGTAAAATTGTGGTGGCACATAGTTCTGGTTTAAGCCACATGCCTTAGAGCTTCTAATATGGGGTCATGTCTGTATTTACTCACAAAACCTAGGTTATAGGTTAGGTTATTTTTCAGACTGTCTACTGAAGGTCTTCTAAATGTTGCCCAAAATTTTATCCAAGATCTGGTAGAAAAAGGAGGGCTTAGCCCATTGTTTTTATTAACTGCTTTGAAAATGTGCTTTTTGCCTGTACCCAAACTGCACAGTAACCTGGATCTTGGCCTTCTGCTGTACATGCAGACTATGTGGAAGGGCTTGCAGGAAAGTTCAGTGTACAGACAGGCAGACAAGACAAATATGCTCTGGGCTGGAACCACCAGGAGAAGCTGAAACTGCCCGAGTCCTGGAGAGATACATCCACATGCACTATGTTCACATTTGTACTCGGGTCTTTTTAGGGCATGGCTGGTTCTCTTTCACATGTCTGTCAACATGCCATGTTCTTGCTGTATTTCTGTGGCAGCATTGTTCTGTCCTCACAGTTCAGGTTGTCCTGTGCCTCCCACAGTTTTGAGAAAACTCTTTGACCAGTGTAGGATTAAACATCCCTTCTCATGTGGGAGAGCTGCTGTAGAAAAATGGTGTATTCACCTGCTTACAAAGCCTGCCACCACCTCTGCCATTTCTGGGAGTGCTGTTTTCTGCCCTCATGGTACAGTCAAAGGGGTGACAGTGTCCTAAGTTCTTGAGCACTTTATTATTATTATTATTATTATTATTATTATTATTATTATTATTATTAGTTTCTGATGTATAAAACAACATTTACAAACCTCACTATGTGATAACCCCAACAAGTCTGCTACCTATCTCAAACTCAACATAGCTGTTATGATACTATTGACTATATTCCCTGTGCTATACTTTACATCCTATGACTACACACACACACACACACACACACACACACACACACACACACACACTGACACTGACATTCAGGATCATGAACTCTTGTTGACAAAGTGTGCTACGGTTTGTGAAAGGAGACACTTTCTCTCTATGTAAAAGTGTTTTCTTACCTTAACTGCACCATTATGAAACCCCTTCACTGAAAAAAAGTAAAGCCCAGGAGGGAAGGCCTGGAGTGTGGCCCAGATATACACTCATCCTCAGCTAGCAGAGTCAGGAGTGGGGCTAATAACACTGCCATGTAAGACTGTGGGTAATGTGTCTCCTTCTTTACATGTCCAGAGATGCATTCTCTTGTCTGCAGTGTGGGTAGGACCCTAGAAGGACTTCAGTGCATGGAGTGGCTATACTCAATTATTTCAAGTACAGTTCCTAACCTGTGTTCAGATCTCAGCTGAAGTGTTCAGATTTTAAGTGGATTCTTTAACCTTCTGAGCCAACTTTTGACTGTGACACTGGAAGCTGGTTCTTTAACCCCACACTCAGGGGCTCCTGCTATCTCTAAAACACATATTTGATTCTTGCACATGCTCACGCCATTCAAACCACACTATTTCCTTCCTCTATGTTTTCTCCACTCCTACTCGTGCATGTTCTGATTATAAGACTAGGTTTAAAGGCAGATTTGGTGTTCAGTCCAAGAGACAGGACTCTTGCACTGTGGGCTTTGATTACAAGCAGAGACTAGCCAACCGGGAGTCCCAGCAAAACACAGTTACTCACAGCTCCTGTTCTGCCTCCCTTCCTGCACCTCCCCTTTCCTCTCCAGTGCGGGAACTTCTAGGACAGACTTCAAGGCTCAGACTTCCAAGTCAACCACTATCATTTGTCATGGCACTTGGGCATTTTAGACCCAGTTTTATGTTGGGGTGATACTAACTTGCTCCCCTTTTTTCCTCACTGATTTTTCCCCTCTATAATCTATGGGATTTGTGTTTGGTAAAACATGATTGTAGTTTGCAGGTTATGTCATTCCAACCAAACAATAGAACTAATTGCTGGAATGAGGTGTCTGGTCTCCCAGCAACCTTCTGTAGGAGTTCTTGCTGCTGACCATGACTTCTGTAATTAATTGAGGGAGCCTCCTTATTGCCTCTGAGACAAGAAGAAACCTGTTTGATTCACCCAGATCACTGGCCTTTGGCCACAAGCTTGGTGGCAAACATGTTTCATGTGGTTTCTGTGTGTCATTTGTGGTGGTGTTTTTGTTTTTTACTGATACCACCTATTTATAAGTTCACACAGAACCAAACAGTATATACACAAAACTAAAAAAGAGACAAGAAGTTTTTAGGTGTATATATTAGTTGTCTGAATGGCAAACACATTTTTACTTAGAGCAGTTATTTAATTACTTCAAAATTTGAATTTGGGTTTTAAATCCTGGATGCATGATTGAAAAACAAGTAATATCCTAAGTTTACAGGGCAGGGTTTAGGCTTTCAGTCCCAGTATTAGAGACACATGACAGCATTCAAGCCAGAGAAGGAGACTGTGTGGCAATGGCCTAGGCTCCATGTGGCATTAATACCGCATGACAGTGTGACTGTCACATAGATCTGTGATGCAATGACATAAGTATTTGGGTGGTAAAATTTCCCATGGAGTTTTATTTTTAATTTAAGCAAGAGAAAGACCATGGCTGAACCTCTTTAGTGCTCTGCAGAGTGGGAGTGCAGGGGATTGGGACTGAGGTTGGTGCTCAGGGAGGACTGTGCCAGCGAAGTGGCACTGTTGCTGGGGCTCTGCTGTATCCCCTGGGCTCACACTGTCCTCCTGGAGGGGTGAAAAGCATACACACATTTCTTCTGCCTCTCACTGCCTGAGTACTGTGTGGAGAAATGAAACTCACCCTGCAAACAAAGACTCATCCTTGGGAGCTTCTTTTTTATTTATATTTTTGGCTCTGGGTACAACTTTGGGGGCTGCTTCTGGACCTGTTTGCATGTGACTGCTGGCAGCACTGTGCTTGTCCTTAATGTGATTGTGCTGTGCCACATTTCAGACTACACCAAATGGTTTGGTGGAAAGTATGGGTTGCAGAAGGATTGCATGGACAAGGTCAGTGCAAATCTAGGACCTAGCATCTTTTTCTAATGGTTTGAGAGTTTTAGAGCACTTGGTGCCAGAAAACTGTTTCATGATTGTCCCAGGTGGGTGCCTGGCTCATGTTTTCAGAGGCACAAACAGTTAAGTCAGGCATGAAAAATCACCATGGTATTAGAAGTAGCTTGCAGTGTGCCAGGCCTTGTCTAGTGTGTCACAGGTCCTGTCTTGTACCCTTCCAGCTGTACTGTGAGGCAGATACTGTTCCTGTTCCTGTTTCATTTTATAGTCAGGAATCCTCACCAAGGAGGCTCAGTGGTAAGAGGCTAGACCATCATTGCAACCTAGACATTTAGACTTGAGGGTCACACTGGCCACATTAGAAGAGCTCAGTACCACACATGATGGTGGCTCTCATCTAGGAGCATGCAGTCCCAGAACATCTGTGTCCTTGCTGAAGGCCCACTGGATAGCATCTACCTAGAAGCCAGGTCCTAACTACTGTGCTGCCTCTGACAGCTCTTCTCATGGAAACAATCTTGTTTCTCATCAGGGCCTCCTCTGTTGGACTTGCCACTTCGAATTGGTTTCAGTGTCTCAGTGGGTTACTGTTCAGCATGTCAGATGATTGTTCTAGTTTCCTGTCCAACCATATCAGAGCATTAGATTTAGGAGCTGGTATGGAGTTGTCCATATGGGGGCTGGTTGTGACCCCTATGTTCTTGTCAGTTTAGCTGAACAAAGATGTCAGACTGCGATGCCCAGTCCTGTGCCTGGTCGAGAGTCACAGACAACAGAACTGGGCCTCACAGAGGGCTCAGAGCTAATCCCACAGACCACTGTCACCCAGGGGACTCCATAACTTGACTATGTGTGGGACCTGGGACCCATCTCATGGAGTCTGCAGACCCTGTAAGCTCTCATATTTCATTAGATGAAATATGGAAGGGACGTGAATGGGGCCCCTACTTAGTAGACCCTGGCTGTAGGGTGAAAGTAGGTTGGGAAAAGATGAAGCTTCAAGGCCATGGCTCTAGGTAGAAGGTGGTTTCTTTGGTTTCAGTGGGGCAAGGTGGCTCGGGCTGGGAATGGTGGTGGTAGGAGAGCAGAACTGACTTTAGGGGTGTGGGTGGTATAGCTGGTGGACTTCATGGGGTGAAGGGGAGAAAGAGGCAGGACTACTACAGCTGTATGGTGGGGTTATATGCTGTGTTCGTGGGAGGAGCAGGTGTGGGTGTAATGAGGTGGGGCTGCTAGAAGATCAGGGGAGGTAAATGAAGGAAGAACACAGCTGGGCTAGGATGGATCTGCCACTACACACAGATGTGGGTGCAGATGTGGAGCTGAGACCAGCGGTGCCAGATGAGCCTGCAGGGTGGGGAAGGGGCCCAGGGCTGCACCTGTGGGTGGCATTCATCAGAGTGGTTGGAAGAGACTGGAAAGGGTTCCCAGTGAGATGGAGGCACCTACAGGATCCAGCGGTGCTGGTTTGAGGGTTGAGAGTTTCAAGGAGGAGGGAGGGGTCACCTGCACACTGCAGTGCTGCTTGTGGGATCATGTCTGGGCTAGCCATGCACTGGCCCTTGGAATCCTGGTGAGGGTATTTTTTGAGATCTTAATGGGGCTGGGTGTCAGGGGTCCAGGCCCTGTGGGAGGGGAGCCATGGAGCCAGTACATTTGGGCCCACTTCATTCTGTTTCTAGTGAGCTATGCAGTGATTGCCTGAAAGGCTGGATCTGGTTTAAGAAGAAAGAGACTAGAGCATCTTGGAAAGGTATAGGGAGACCTTGGGAGGGACATGGGGTCCCTGGGAGGTGGCCTTGGCTGAGATAGGGTGTTGGCCTCAGGCAGTAGGTTGGGGAGGTTATGTATTGTGGTGAGTGTGGTTCCTGTTAATGATGACAGTGAACCATCTACCTGTGGACAGAAAGCATGGGTCACAGTGTGTGAAGAGAAGAGAAAAATGACCCCCTGATCTTCCATTTCCTGTCTTCATAGAATGCTTCTACCTTTGTGGATGTCACCAAGGTGTTCTCCATATACCAGAAGATGGTCCCTGTAAAAACAGGTAAGTCCTAGCAGACCCCCAACAGTGCCGTGGTTTTCCCAGGAAGCAATTACATGCTATGTGGAAAGGATAGTTGGCAGGTGGAAGCCAGGAGCAGAGGGAGCATTAATGGATAGTGTGTGTTCCAGAAAAATTTGGTGACTCTTTGGATGGAAGGTCCCACAGAGGTTCAAGCCACCTGTCGGACACAATGTGTGGCAGGTCCCTGGAGGGGGGTGGAGATCTATTTTGGGGAGTGCTTCCCAAAGCAGAGTTGGATTAATGGCATCTCTGCAAAACCTCCACAGTGCTAGGGACCAGGTTATGGGAGGGTCCTGTTGTCCTGCAACCCCCGCTGGCCAGCCAAGCTGTCAGCTGTGGCCAGGACATGAGGAGTGTGTTCTTACACACATGCTAACATGGATGTGCTCTACTTTCTCCTTATGGGCCTGTGACCAGGCTGATTACAGTCTGACCTTGAGATGACTGCTGCATGCAAAAGTGTGCTTTAGTCCAGAAACCTGCGGGGCCCTTGCCTTAAAGAGTTACATTTAGTTGGGGGAAACATTATACATGATAGAAAATGGTCAATCTAAATTAGGAAGCAGAGTTACCTTTTGTTCACTGGGTGCCAAGGGACAGCAGTGCTCAGACTCGGTGGTCTCAGCACACTCGGGCACACATGGGGTCATTGAGGGCTGTGTGCATGGGTTATGTCTGTTGATCTTTACGGGTTTAAAATTTAAACAGAAATCACTAAGGTTTTATTAGTTTATTTAAAAATGATGACAAATCATCACATATTAATACTTTTTATTTAAAAAAACCCCTACATTTTTAAAACAAAAATTACAGGAGGGTGGTACCATTTTGTGTTTCTGTAATCTTAATAGGAGACAGATGGATTCTCGTAGCTGCTTCTGGATTCAGTCTATTTTTACCAATAGGGTTCTTCAGGAAGAAAATCTGGACTTGCCCAAATCACAGTTGGAAAAGAGGAGGGTGTCACCATAGCCTCCTCTGGTCATGTGGGCACTGTCTTTTGAGGTTCCTCAGGTAGTGCCTTAGTTGTTTTCTGAAGGTTGGTCTCCTCATAGCATAGTTTGTAACTCATACTGAACACTTGGATAATACTGGATCACTGACTTACACTGATCTTCCAAATGTTGCATTTTTATCTCATTATACAGTACCCAAAAAGCTACGGTCATTAATATCACGATCAATTGTATTAGTTGATTAAAATTGGGAAGTTGTCATGCTCATGGTGGCAGATGCAAGTTTTTCAGCACTCTGATTGTACCTGAAAGCTGAATTGTCTCATTGACAAGAGTTACTATGCTGGTTTTTCTGTTTGTTCCTTTTGGGAAAAATTTCTGCTATAGACCCAGACATGCATGAGTCAGTGAGTTTAACTTGCAGCTCAGAAGGTGGACATGGTTTTCCTCAAGATAAGCAGTGAATGTCCCCATGCAGCAGGAGTGTGTGTGTTAGTTCTATAAAGTTCTCTTTTATTGGATTAGGAAATCATTAAGATTTTTCTTCTTCAAGTCTTCTAAATTTACCAACTTTGTTTAGGTCAGATTTTATTACTAGAAGCTTAAAAGAATTGGCCAAATTATGTCTTACCTGGATTTTATTGTGTCTGTATATATTTTCAGTTGGGTAGGTTTTTGTAATTGTATTTGTTTTAACATAATTTGAGGAACATATACTGAAGAATAATCAAATATGCATTTGATAAAGTAGTTCTTTGAAATAAAGACAAGGAAATAACAGAAGGGGCAAGAGTTTTGTATGGTACAGTCTGGTGCAGTAAAGGCTATCATACCAATCACAGTTGGGGTGAGACAATTGCTCTCCATGTGTGTAGGCAACACAGGGGCTGGGGGTTTCTTGGTAGTTTCAGCTACCTCCCGAGCTTCACTCTCACTGTTCTGTCCATAGCCACTTGGATTGGGCACCATCTTGTACACTCCCATTTGGGTGGACTTTGGGCTCCTTAAATTCCACATCAGCCAAAATAGTCTTGTCCTGCTGTGAATGGGGCACTTTCTCACTAGTCAGATAGTAAGAAGCCAAGGAAACAGCTCTATCTCTTTTCTGCTCTTCCTTTATCCTTCTAGTCTCCAGGGCCTGTTAAGAGGACCTCTCCTGGCTTTCAGAGGCCACCTTCAGGGTCTGCTGGTGAGACATGAACTCTATTTTCCATAGGCCTGTCTTCCTACCTGCCATGCTGAGTTGTGGGTAGCCTTTCCACTCAGACATGTTGTTTACTGAAAGGCCTCTGTGAACACAATGCTCTCTCAGAGAAGGCCTTCCTTAGTTACCTAGCTGCTGCCTCATTCTCAGTTCTAGCTACTGCTGAGGATTCTGCTCATTAACTTTTGAAGAACCAGTTTTGCCCTGTGTGTAAATATCTTCAAAGCACTCATATTCTGACCTAGTGGTTTTACTTCTGCTCAGGAAATTGTTCTTAGCTGGAGGAAATTTTATGCATACCTTGTTAGCTGTAACAGCTTACTGTATAAACACTTTGTTGGTTAGAAAATTGTAGAAATAATAATACATGTCATTTTAAAGTGCAAATAATAAGCAATTTTTAGTTTTGCAGGGATTTAACATGTCACACCTTTGCCTGCTAGCCTTACCTCATTCCCTCTTGTGTTTGGCATCACTTTTGGAGGAATAACATTTCCTGTAGTCCCCTTCTTGTGGTAGAAAGTGGGGTCACTGAGCTAAGGCAGAGATTGCAGACCCATCTGTGGCTCTCCCTGCACCAGCACTGGAATCTGTGGGGGGCCATAGGGCGCCTGTGCTCCACTGACCTTCCTTGTCACTTCCCAGGCACGTTAGTGCCCATTGGAGCATCTGTCTGACATTGGATGTTGCCAAGAGATGACTTTGCAACTCTCAGTCCTCCTTCATTTATTACTGATGCTACTCTTCTGCAAAGCATATCCCTCTTTGTTCTTTCTCTCTCTCTTTCTCTAATGACTATTGACACTTGGATCTGTATTTATTCAATTTATCACAGTCAATTGTCATCATTATTCCTTTGAATAATGCTCATATTGTCCCCCTTAGGTTGGCTCCTGTGTTCTTTGGCCAAAGCTCTATTAGTATTTGAATGCACCATCATCATCTGGCACAGAAATTTGTCCTAGGCTCACTTTGTGTTTTTCCTACCTGAGATCTGAAATCATTGCTCTGAGAAATTCTGGTTTCTTTTGGTGGTAATGACACATAAAAATCTGTATCTGAGGGTTATGTATATTCAGTCTTGGGTGCTAGCTTCTGTTAGGTCCTGTCAGGGGATAGAGCTAGACAGAAAAGTTTCTAACATGAAAAACCTGCATCTCATGTCAATGTTTCCTTTACAAATTAAAACTCAGTTTTTATCTCTTAATTTGTTCTGTATTTCTTAATTCCATAAACAACTTTGGTTTCTAATAATATTAGCATTTTTTATCCAGTGATATACATAAAATAGTTTCAAATTTTTAGTACCATATTGCTGTAATCATACTGAGAAAAATTTCACAATATTTTTTTGCCAGGCTTTTGGTTGGTAGAATAAATCTATTTCAAGAATATATGCAAGTTGACCCTTGAACATTACAGGTTTAAACTACATGGGTCCACTTATATGCAGATTTTTTTTTCAATAAATACGTACAGTACTATAAATGTATTTTCTTTTTGTTAGGATTTTCTTAACACTTTTTTTCACTAGCTTACTTTATTGTAAGAATACAGTATATAATATAACATGTAAATATGTGTTAATTGATGGTTAATGTTATTGGTAAGGCTTCTTGTCAATAGTAAGTTATTAGTAGTTAAGCTTTTGGGGAGTCAAAGTTATATGCAGATTTTTGAGTTCATGGGGGAACAGTGGCCTTAAGCCCCCCACATTGTTTAGAAGTCAAGTTGATTTGTGTTTTAAAGCAATGTGAAATGACATAACCATAGAAAATTTAACATACAGTTAGATTCACTTGTTTTTGTTTATTCTTAATTTTAGAGTTTGTAATTTTTAAATAATTTTTTTCAAATACATAAAACATTTACATGGTTCAACAAGGCATACTCAGAAGTCTTTCTCCTCCAGGCCCTGCCCACCCACCCTTTGTAGGTGGGGTTACCACAGGTCCTGGTTTCCTTGAAATGGTGTTTGCCTGTTATCCTGAAGAAAGTAGTAGGTGTGCCTCCTTTAATTCTTAGAAACAAAGCACAAGCATGGCTTTGTTGGTTTTGCTGATGCTAATTTAAGAGTGTGGGCAAAATATGTCCACTTTGTAGGATTTTTTTCTCTGTAGCTAGAGTAAGCTCTTGGCTGAATCCCATAGACTTGGAAGGGAAGGTCTGCCTATGGAGATCTTACTCCTAATTCTCAGAGTCTAATTCTTATTCCAAGGAGAAAATTTTATTTTGCTCTGAAAATAAATCTGGGAGCTTGGAGTACATCTTGCATTTCCTAGTTTCTCTACTTTTCAAATGGGCTAATTCTCCTTGCTGCTTATGTAGTCTTAAACCTTTGCCAATAGTAATATAAAACTTGGTTTCATGTAGTGGCATGCTTGAGTTGTTGAGTCATGCATGTACAAGTTAAAGTTCTATGTGAGACTAATAGATATTTCTGAGCCATTAATCTCTGAAATTTTAAGGTGCTGCTAAGAGGGTAGGGTGTGTGCTCTTTCTTCCACCCTAAAATTAATGGATGGGAAAAACCATGATGAAAGATAGGTAAGGTCATGCTATCCTATGTACCCTAAATAAGAGACAGAGATATGGCAAGAGAAGATTATATTGAATCATCTGAGTGTGAATTTGGATAGTCTGATGTGGTATTTCTTTCACACAAATTGAAATATAAAGGGCTTCATTTGTGACTGTGAAATTTTAAAGGATCTTTCTCTCTCTGTGTCTTTATTTTCTATTTTCTAGGATGTCACAACACTTACCAAACAACAGAATGAATGCAAGAAAGAGCTCCTTGGGTCAGAAGAAGAAATTAATGACCTGGGGTGACATCTGTTAGCAAGGATTACATAGGTTTCAGGCATACAATTCTACAGTACATTGTCAACTTGATGTATAATAAGTTCACCACCTAATGTGACTTCTCTTTCCATCACCTTATATTTAGCTTCCCCCCCTCCTCTCCCACCCTCTTCCCTTTCTCCCCTCCCTAACCCACTTGTCCCCAAATAAACATTAAACTATTGATTGTGTCCATGGGTTATTTGTTTGTTCATTTCTTTTTTCCCTGCAACAGATGACTGGATAAAGAAGCTGTGGTACATATACACAATGGAATATTACTCAGGTGTAAGAAAAGATGAAATATTGCCATTTGCGACAAAATGGATGGACCTGGAGATCATCATGCTAAGTGAAATAAGCCAGACAGAAAAAACAAAGAACTGCATGATTTCACTCATATGCGGAATATAAAACTGAAAGCAAAGAAAAAAAGAAATGAATAAACACATTTTTAACATTTCCCACTGTCTTAACTGTGACTGATCAGTTTAACGTTCTCATATTTGGCTTGAAATGCATGACAAAAGTGCATAATATTTTAGTATATTTGAGAGAGTATTTCTCTAACTTTAGACTGGATTGAAGGGAGTCAAATTTGTTTTAGCATGAGATTGAAGGGAGTTATTTGCCACAAGTTCAAATATGAAATTGAAAGTGTTTTTTAAACATGTTTTTATTTTGGTCTTTTCTTCCAGCTGTTTTAGAATACTTAGAGCACATTGTCCCAGCACAAGAGGTCTCTTAGGATCACCAAGGTGAAGAGGCAAGCATAGCTCCCTCTAAATGTATGCAGTGAGGTGAAATTACCTAAAGCCCTCAAGGCATTATTTGAGCACCAAAATGCTCTGGATGAAAAGGTACTATCAGCAAAACAGTAATTCTTGATCTGAACACATGCTGCATTATTGGGTTGGTGTCATATTTGTTTATGCAACTTTAATTTACTTTTTGTAGCTTCTTGAATTCTAATAAACAAATGTTTCCTGTAAGAAGGCAGAATTCTGATAGTTATAGTAAGGCATAAATGACTTAAAATTTATTATATTTTATAAATTGATATGTTATTAAGGGTAATAGAATTTATTTAGGGGGAAGATTGTTCTCAAAATTTAAAGTTATGAACAAGCAAATTTTCTTAATATTATCATGAAGGTATTCTGTTATGTTATATTACACTAATAATATATTAAGATAACTGTACATTAAGAATTAAATATATGGGAGTTCCCTGATGGTGTAGTGGCTTAAGGCTTCAGCGCTGGCACTGTCAGTGCTGTGGCCTGGGTTTGATTCCCAGTCAGGGAGCTACCCACATACCAAAAAGCAAAAAAAAAAAAAAAAATTAAATATATACACAAACCAAGTTCCTTTTATTTTCAGGTGATAGAGCAGTTAAGGGTAGCACTTGAAAGCTGTTGCCTGTTAGAAGAATAATTAGATAGTATACACAAAGAGGTAGGCTTGATAAATCATTCTGTTGTTTGAACTGATGGGTTTTGATTTTATCTCTCAATTAAAATATTATGAAGACTGTAGTAGTGGGTATCAGCCACTCTCTGTCTTTCTGATTGAGAATCAACCCTTCTGGATCATTTTAATGACTAGTAAACTAGACTTTTATTTGAGAGTTGCAGAGTCTCTTAAGTCCCCATTTGTTCAGTAGATAATAAATTCTGATGTTAATAACCTTGTTATATTCAGGATGCATAACATCGTCATATATATTTTTTTATACTATGCTTACAGTTATGTTTTTCCAAAAGGGATCTTGCTATCTTTACTTATTTCTTTATTCTCATCCTCAATTTTTTAGTTTTATCTAATGATTCTTAAAGAACATAATAATCAGAATAAAACACTGATAGATGGGGTGCTTGAAATAAACCATGAATAAGAAAACACACTAAGCATGAATGGAAAGTCAAGTCCTTCAGCTTTCTCTTTGTCTGTCTTTTGCTCATCCCTCTGTCCTCAGTGTCTACCACACAGGACTGTTTAGGAGGCTGTTGTCACAACACCACTCAGACCTTGAGTGATTGTGACTTTGTGTGATCCAAGTAATCACAACTATTGATTTTGATTCTTCCTGTTGCCAGCAGTACTTTATTTCCTAGCTCACCAGACAATGCTATTTAAGACTGTTTTCTAATCAGAGATCTTCAGATGGTTTGTTAACCCACAAGGAGGACCTTCTCTGAGCCATTGAGCTGCAGGTGATCATTGATAAGTAGTCCTGGGAGCAGAGTTAGATGAAGGATTGTCTGGCTGCCCTCTCCAGCCATGTAACAGAGCTGGAAAAGGACATGAACACCACCAGGAATGACCTCATCAAATTCAGTGAAGAGAACAGGAAGCTGCAGCGTAATGTTCACATGGTGAGTGATGAGAGGGATAAAAGCCATGGCAGCATTGTTAGTGAGGTGAATGTTTGGGGAGTTTGGGTTTGATTGTTTGGCTCTTGTTATCCCTGACTCTCCCAGTTGCTTTCAACCTTTGGATTATTGAAGAAGTGATAGCAAGAAGAATGGTACTATAGCACTGTGGTAGGCTGGATCCCATTCTGGTGGTACAATTTTCTTTCCCTAAGGTTTTGAAGATGGGTGAGACTTACTCCCGCTGGTCCCTTGGACTGGCAGTCACAGAATGGATGTGCGGACATCGGACAGGTGTCTTGTTTTGTGGATTCCTCATTGCTACTTGTCACAATTTTCTGGATTGATACTACTTGTCACAATTTTCTGGATTGATACTTCTTATGCCCAAATTTCCTTCTCGTTGACACTTAAGCAAGTAAATGCTGATATCTGTTGTGCTGCTAGTTCACTAAGGTGATGTGACCATTGTCCATTGACTGTTCAGGGAGCCAATGTAACTGGCCCTCTTCTAGTCTCCTGATGTCCTGCTCCTTGAAGGGATCAATGATAGTGAATATCAGTGGTCACACAAACAGTGAGAGTGAAATTTGCTCACTCTGGATCATCAGGATCATGCTGTGAAAATATGTAGAAATACATATCCTTATTCTGTATGTATAAGGATGCATGAGAAACTATGTAACTGTCATAAAAACAAATGAGGGTTAGATACTTTCTCTGGTGTCTCTCTGACACTTTAACATGTCCACTGTAAACAAAATATGATATCCTCCAAACCTCCCTCCCCAATGAGACCAGCTCAGAAAGAAACCCTGAGGAAGACCCTTTCAAAACCCAGAACATGTATGTAGAACAGCTGTATGTACTGTTTAGTGGTTTAGTTGGAGTTATTTTTAAAAAGAATTCAACACAAAGAATAATATTTTCATAGATCATATTACCTGTTTAATTACATTATTCTTTGTCAACAGAAGATGATTTATGTGGCAGAGTTTAATATGCAGACCATTTTGAATTTTTTAAAGTTCTGTTATCGTTAATATTTACACTTTGCTAATATAACTTATTTGGATAACAGAAAGGTATCTAAATGAATTTCTAATGGGACAGTAATTGCACTAGCAGAAAGTGGTGTCCTTAGTTTCAGTGTTTAAAACTATGAAATATAATTTTACTACAAAATTAAGCTTTAGAATGTTGTATCCACTTAAATTAAAGTTTGACTTTCATTTTCATTCATTAATATTTTCTCTTTAATTTTGAGATAATTGGATGAGATTTCATCCAACTTTTACTCAAGAAAATGACACTGATGTGTCACTCTTTTGTCAATTGAGGGCCATGCACTGTCCTCTGTGAACCTGATTGGATCATGAAAATAACAGAGGTCATATTTTCATTGCAGATGCCTTCACCTCCTGGAATTCTTATAATATTGAAATAGTTTATTCTATATTTTTGAAACATTATGCAGAAAATGATGTGTTGGTTAACTTAGTGGCCAGACATAGTATTAAAGCAAATGAGTCTTTGCTAATATTTAGGGGAATATTTAGATTGTAAGTAGGCATGTTTTCATTCATATTGGAAAGGATCAGCATCTCTACCAATTTAATTTTTTAAAATTTATTTTTATTGTTAGACTTATTGGTTGACATCTGTTAGAAAGGCTTACATAGGTTTCAGGCATATAGTTTCACAGTGCATTGTCAACTTGTTGTAAAATAAGTTCACCACCTACTGTGACTTCTCTTTCAATCACCATATTGAAAGAGAAGTCACATCTCCTCTGCGATCTACCCTCCCTCCCCACTCATCTCTAAATAAACATTAAACTATTGATTGTGTCCATGGGTTATTTGTTTGTTTGTTCATTTTTTTTTCTTTGTTGCTTTCAGTTTTATATTCCACATATGAGTGAAGTCATAAATTTTTTTGTTATTTTCTGTCTGGCTTATTTCGCTGATGATTTCCAGGTCCATCCATTTTGTAGTAAACAGCAGTATTTCATCTTTTCTTATATTCCATTGTGTATATGTACCACAGCTTCTTCATCCAGTCATCTGTCGCAGGGCACTTTTGTTGTTTCCATGTTTTGGCCACTGTGAATGGCACTCCAATGAACATTGGGGTACATAAGCCTTTGCAGACTAAGGTTTTCAAGATTTTTGAGTAGATCCCCAGAAGGGGGATTGCTGGGTCACATGGTAGCTCCATTCCCAATTTTCTGAGGAACCTCCACACTGTCTTCCACATTGGTTGTACCAGTTTGCACTCCCACCAGCAGTGTGTAAGAGTCCCTTTTTCTCCACACCCTCTCCAGCACTCGTTATTCCTTGTCTTGTTGATAATAGCCATTCTCAAAGGTGTGAGGTGGTATCTCACTGTGGTTTTGATTTGCATTTCCCTGGTAGCTAATGAGGATGAGCATTTTTTTCATATGTCTGCTGGCCATTTGTATTTCTTCATGGGAGAAATGTCTGTTTATTTCTTCTGCCCACTTTTTAAATGGGTTGTTTTGTTGTTGTTTTTGTCGTTGTTGTTAAGTTGTATTAGTTCTTTATGTATTTTGGATATGAGACCCTTATCTGATGTGTTATTTGAAAATATGTTCTCCCATCCAGTTGGATGTCTCTTCGCTTTATTGATGGTTTCTTTCACTGTGCAGAAGCTTTTTAGTTTGATATAGTCCCATTCATTTATTTTTGCTTTTACTTCCCTTGCCTTTGAGGTCAGGGTCATGAAGTACTCCTTGAGCCCTACATCTATAAGTTTAGTACCAATGTTTTTTTCTATATAGTTTATTGTTTCAGGTCTTATACGAAGGTCTTTAATCCATTTTGCGTTAATTTTTGTATATGGAGAGAGTTCACAGCTCAGCTTAATTCTTTGGCATATGTTTTTCCAGTTTTCCCAGCACCACTCACAGAAAAGGCAGTCTTTTTCCCATTGCATATTTTTTGCTCCTTTATCAAAAATTATTTGTCCATGAATTTGTGGATTTATTTCTGTGTTTTCAGTTCTGTTCCATTGCTTTATATTTCTGTTTTTCTGCCAATACCAAGCTGTTTTGATTAGTGATGCTTTGTAATATGAATTGAAGTCAGAGAGTGTAATACCACCAGCCTTATTCTTTTTATGTAGTATTTCTTTGGCAATTTGAGGTCTTTATGGTTTCATATAAATCTGATAATTTTTATTTTTTATTTTATTTTTTTTTAAGTGGTGAAACAAAGAGATAGCTTATTGAAGAGAAAGTACACTCCAAAGAGATAGGAGTGGACTTGAGCAAAGGAAGTGGCTCAGGAGCTAAATTTGATAATTTTTAAAATCTATTTCCAGAAAGTATAATTATGATATTTTGATAGACATTGCATTAAATCTATAAATTGCTTTGAGCAAAATGGCCATTTTAATAATGTTAAATCTTCTTATCCATGAACAGGGAATATCTTTCAATTTATTTGTGTCTGCTTTGACTTTTTTCAAAATTGTCTTATGATTTTCCATATAGAAGTCTGTCACATTCTTTGTTAAGTTAAGCAAAGGGAATTGACTCCCTCAATTCTTTTTATGAGGATTCATTATTTGTATATAGGAATGCTGTTGATTTTTATACATTGATTTCATATCCTGTGACATGATTCATTTATTGTTTCTAATCGTTTCCTGGTGGAGTCTTTGAAATTTTCTACATAAAGAATCATGTCATCTGCAAATAGTAACAGTTTGTCTTCTCCTTTCTTAATTTGGGTACTTTTCATTTTTTTTCTCTTGCCTGATTTCTCTGCTAGAACTTCCAGTATTATATTGAATAGCAGTGGTGATGAGGTGGCATCCCTGTCTTGTTCCTGATTTTAAGGGAATAGGCTTCAGTTTTTCCCCATTCAGTATATATTAGCTGAGGGTTTGTCATATATGGCCTTTATTATGTTGAGATACTTTCCTTCTATACATATTTTATTCAGTGTTTTGTTCATAAATGGATGTTGTATTTTTGTCAAATGCTTTTTCTGCATCTACCAATATGAGCATATGGTCTTTGTCTTTTATTTTGTTTATGTGGTGAATCATATTGATTGATTTTTGTATGTTAAACAATGCTTGTGCTCCTGGGATGAATCCCACTTCATCATAATGCATAATCTTTTTGATGTATTGTTGTATTCTATTGGCTAATATTTTGTTTAGGATTTTTGCATCTGTGTTCATCAGAGATATTGGTCTATAGTTTTATTTTTTTGTGTTGTCTTTACCCAGGCTTTGGAATTAAGGTAATGTTGGCCTCATAGAATAAGTTAGGAAGTATTGTTTCCTCTTCAATTTTTTGGACGAGTCTGAGGAGGATAGGTGTTAATTCTTTTTTGAATGCCTGGTAGAATTTATTGGTGAGACCATGTGGTCTGGGGCTTTTGCCTCTAGGGAGATTGTGGACAGTCATTTCAACATCTTTACTATTGATTGGTCTATTTAGATCATCCAGTTTTTTGGGGTTTTTTGGTTCTGTCTAGGTAGGCTGTAAGTTTCTAGAAACTTGTCCATTTCCTCTAGGTTGTTAAATTTAGTGGTATAAAACCCTTCATAATATTTTCTTATAATTTTTTGTATTTATGTGGTATCAGTGGTAATTTCTCCCCTTCCACTTCTAATTTTGAATATTTGTGTTTTTTTCTTTCATCCTTTGATTAGTCTAGCCAGGGGTTTGTCAATTTTGTTGATTTTCTCAAAGAACCAGTTCTTTGTAATATTAATATTTTCCATTATCATTTTAATCTCTAATTGGTTTAGCTCTGCTTTAATTTTTATTACTTTTTTACTGCTTCTGATTTCGGGTTTTTTTCTGCTTTTCTTTTTCTAGTTCTTTAAGGAGAGATGTTAAGGTGTTTACTTGTGATTTTTCTTGTTTCTTAAGTAGGCTTGTAGTGAAATAAATTTCCCTGTTATTACTGCTTTTGCTGTGTCCCAATAATTTTGATATGTTGTAATTTCATTGTCATTAGTTTCCATATACTTTTAATCTTTTCTATTGTTTGTTATTTTATCCAATCATTTTTTTTAGTTTTAAAAAATTGCAGTATTTATTTATTTTATTATTAAATTTGTTAGGGTGACATTGGTTAGCAAAATTACATAGATTTCAAGTGTACAAATCTATAATACATCCTGAATGTGTTACATTGTGTCCTCACCACGCAGAATATCTGCATAATTATTTCAAAATATCTGTTATTGCATGTATCAGTAGTGCATTCCATTTTTTAAAATTTATTTTTATTGTTAGACTTACTGGGGTGACATCTGTTAGCAAGGATTACATAGGTTTCTGGCATACAATTCTACAGTGAATTGTCAATTTGTTGTATAATAAGTTCACCACCTAATGTGACTTCTCTTTCCATCACCTTATATTTAGCTCCCCCAGGTCATTTGAATGACACACATTGTTGAAAATTTTAATAAAAGATAGTGAAATAAAATTTTCTCTCATTCACTATGTTGGTACTCCATCAGATAATTAGCAGTGATAATACTTTTAGTTTTCTATGGCATTTATATCAAAATTGATCAGTTATTTTTTATTCTTAGTGTGAGAAAATGTGAAGAAAAAGGTAAATAAACAGCTGAAAAGTTAAGTAAGAAATTAATAATTTTAATTAAAAGTATGTCTGCCATGATTTCTAAAAAATTTAATGCACTCAATAATGTTAGCATGTAGAGGTTTCTGTAGATTCTCTGAATCTTTTATTTTCTTCTTAAATAACAAATGTATGTTTTCAAGAATGGGCTTACTAATGCCCATTTTTAAAAAGGTTCTGACACTGAAGTTAAATTTCAATAATGTGATTGTGGTATAAATATCTGTCTGAAGTTTTTAATCTTATTTTCAATAAAAGCCACAAAGGTATAACTAAGTTATTTTTAGCACTATCTGTTGACTTATTGTCATAAAAAGTGTAAGCTTATCTTTCTCACTCCACTGTGGACTTATTTCCCTGTCTCTACTCTCTCTAGATGAATCATGGTTTTTATTAAACAAAAATCAGTGTTTACATGACAATGACTATGCAAATAGTGTTCCCTGCTGAGACTTACAGTTCTCTGGCTGTGCCTCCTCCTTGTACACCCTTCATTCTTTTTCTTAAATACTACTGAAATCTGAATCATGTTTGCACTTCTTCAGGATAATCCAGTCTCCTTTCTAGCTAACTGGTCTTGCTGCTTCACCAAAAACATTTTTGCACACCTATCAAATATATTTTGGCTACTAAATACATCTGTTTTTTTTCTTTTCTGGAAACAACATTGCCCAGCTTTTTGTTATCCTACTCCAGTGCAGACTGTTTCTTCCTAGGCCTGCACTGTACCTGTTTTCCTGACAGATCTCTTTGAAGTCTTCTGCGATCTCACTGAATTGCTCTCTTGTATTAGATCCCTGTGTTCTAGATCCTAGGTTTTCCTCTGTCTTGTTATACTCCCTTGTTTTACTGGAGCACATTTCCCTGGGAAAGGGGCAGAAGAGTTTAGAGCTCTAATCATCTGAAGTGTCTCCTATTTGCTCAAGTATAGAATTCTATGTGGAACTAATTTTTGTAGTCCTAAAGACATTTCTTCTATTTTCTCATTAATAGTATGTCCCTTAAATTTGTTCACATTGTATGATACATTTTACATGACCCATTTTAGTCATCCTTTCCTTCTCTGGAAGCTTTTGGTACCTTCTCTATCTCTGGGATTCTAAACTTTCATGATATAGTTTGGTATGGATTTTTTCATTCTATTGGAGCCATTAAGCCCACAGATATTCTCTCCTTTCAGTGTATGTTTTTGTTTCTTTGATATTTTCTGTTCCTTCTTGTTTGTAGTATTCCTATTGTCCAGATGTTGGAACTATCAGACCCCTATTCCTTCATAAATATCTTAATTTTCTATATTCCCTTTTGTCTTTTTGATCTACTTACTGAAAATTTTATCGACTTTGTGTAGCAACACATTGTTTAGTTTTATTTTTAATTTATTGAGTTATCTTATATTCTGGCATTCTTTTTTTTAAGAGCATTTGCTTCTTTCACCAGTGAAATTTCTTGTCTTTCTGAGGTTAAGAATGATTTTCTTTAATTTTTTATTTGTTCCTTATGTTATCACTCCCATTAATTCCTTTCTGTTTTGATCTCTATTAACTTTGGGCATCCTGTCAGATATGTGATAGTCCCTAGCTGACTCTTAAGCTCCAATTGGAAGCACTGGGAATGAGCAGAATTTTTATTAACTGACGGGTCACACTTGAAGGATTTGGGGCCAAGCCTCTGAATTCTGAGTCTGCCTTGGGTTCTGTAAGACAAAGTGGCTCTCTTGTTCCTGTCCCAGCCACACTTTGTTGGCACCAAGGTTGTGCTTCCTTTGTTCTGCCAGGTCAGTTGCTACTGCTTTATCTAAACTTCCACTTCCCAACTTTAAAAGTTATCTCCTCTTTATCCTGTACTGTGTAGAATCCTTTTTATGCCTTTAACGCTAATAAGATATCTATGAAAGGAAGGGGAGGGAGGAAATAGATTTGTGGTCAGTCCACCAGAACCTATAATTAAAGTGTAAATCAAAGTTTTATATTTTTATTTACTATAATAATACTGATTCAGGAAAGTATTTTTTTATATCAATAATTAGCATATTACACTTTTCTACTGAGGCTTTGATTAAGAAGTATTCATAACATGCATCCTGCATTTTATTATATTAATGTGCAACATCAATAGAGTAGCTATTAATGAATAAAAATTTAGTACATTTTAAATTAAAGAAAAGTCAGTAATTCTTAATATCTAAAACTTGGCAAAAAGTAAACAGGGGAGAGATGACAAGATGGCAACTGGAGAGGAGGTCCCTAAAGCCTCTTCCAGAGAACACAATTGAACGGCCATCCAGGAGCCAAGAAAGAGGACCCTGAGTAACAAAACGGCTGTTGAGAAATCCAAAAATTGCAAGTAAATACCTGAAGACTGGTGAGAAAGGGGTGAGTCTGGGAGAGGGAAGGGAGCAGAGACAGACCACACAGGACACGATCCCTGATGACTATTTGGAGCTGTGCAGTTTGGGGAAGGGGAGAGACTGGGAAGCTGGGGATAGAAAAAGTTTGGGAGCCAGCCTCTGGAACTTTTGAGTGCTAGAAGGGCTGAGCGAGGACTCTGAACTGCAAAGATGACACCCCAGCTCTAAGCACCTTGGAGACCTACACAGGGCTGCAGTTCCTGTTCCCAGCCTGCTGCAAAGGCGACCCTGCTATCTCAGGCCAGGCCCACAGCTTTGGTCTTATGGAGCGTGCACTTCCTCGTGTACCCCAGGGTTCTAAAAGCAGTGTGAGCCCTTAGACAGCCAGGTACTGAATCAGGGTTGGGAAGAAAGACTGATTTGATAGCATTCAACCCAGCTAGCAAAAACAGCTTCCTCAGCAAAGGGCAGAAGGCAGAGCCACCTTTGGAAAGCTTTTTGTTGGCCTCTCCCCCGGATATATGCGCATAGCCTCCAAACGCAGTAGGAGATCAGAAACAAGAAACACACAGCCCCCTCTTCCCCAAAACTTGACCCCCAGTGCCACCTAGTGTCTGCCCTGCAAGACACCACAAAAGCAATAATCTGGGCACTGAACATAAAGCCCTCATGTCAAAGAGGAAGAACCCAGTGGACAGGATGAATTCCTTAAAAACTAAAACTTCTCAGAAAGAACATGAAAGTTACCCAGAAGATAGCTTGTGACAACTGGAAGGGTCTCATTTAAGTGATTTTAAATCACTTAAAAGGCTATGCGCATATATCCTGTGGAGAATTTAAAGCAGCCATTCTAAAGGCTGTGAGAGATATTAAAACCTATTGGCAGAACACCATAGCTGAGATAAATAATGTAAAAAAAGATATAAACGACATAAAAAAGGAACTCTGTGAACAAAAAGAACAATTTAACAAAGGAATTAAAAACATAAGAAAGATTAAGATGGATATACGAGAAATAAATAATACCATAAAAGAAGTGAGAAATGAAATAACTGCCACAGGAAACAGGACCAACCAGATGGAGGAAAGAATTAGTGATATTGAAGATCAAAACATGAAAAGAGCTCAGAAAGAGGAAGAGAAGGAATATAGAACCAAAAGGATTGAAAGAACTCTGCAAGAACAATCCGACTCCATGAGACAAAGCAACATGAGGATAACAGGAATAGAAGAGGGGGCAGAGCAATCTACAGAGAGCATACTCAAACAAATCGTAGGTGAGATTTCCAAACCTATGGAAAGAGCTGGAACCCCAAGTTCAAGAAGAAAACAGGTCCCCCAGATACCTGGACCCCACCAGATCTTCTCCAAGACACATGGTACTAAAGATGTCCAAAACTAAAGACAAACAGACAATTTGCAAGACAGCCATGGAAAAAAGAACTGTAACCTTTAGAGGAAAACCCATCAGGCTGGCATCAGATTTCTCAGCAGAAACTCTACAAGCCAGGAGAGAGTGGAATCCAATATTCAAAAATTTAAAAGAGAGAAACTTCCAGCCAAGAATAAATTATCCAGCAAAATTATCCTTCGGATATAAAGGTGGAATAAAGACCTTCTCAGACACACAGAAGCTGAGAAAATTTGCCAGCACGAGGCCAGCATTCTGAGAAATACTGAAGGAGGCTCTTCAGCCTGAAACAAAACATCAGGAAAAATGGAAGTAAGTTGGGGCAACAAGGAAGAAACAAACACAAACAAACAAAGAAACAAACAAACAAAAACAAAGAAAGAAGTAATGGCCACAGGAAATCCTCACATATCGATCATCACTCTAAATGTCAATGGACTGAACTCACCAATAAAAGACACAGAGTAGCAGACTGGATTAAAAAACAGAATGCATCCATATGCTGTCTCTAAGATAAACACACCTCAGCTGTAAGGACACAGACTCAGAGTGAAAGGATGGGATATGATACTCCAAGCAAATGGTAACCAGAGAAAAGCAGGAGTGGCCATCCTGATATCTGATGAAATAAACTTCAAGTTAAAAAAGATAA
>PVJL010008430.1:51668-66947 GCA_004026885.1 Lyroderma lyra
TGCAACAACAAGAAGACTTGACACTAATCAACATATATGCTCCCAACCAGGATGCACCAAAATATACAAAGAAACTACTAACAGACTTGAAAGGAGAAACTGATGAATACACAATCATAGTGGGGGACTTAAACACCCCGCTAACAGCCATGGACAGATCATCCAAACAGAAAACAAATAAGGAAATAACAGCTCTAAATGACACATTACAGCAATTGGACTTAATTGACATTTACAGGACACTTCATCCAGCAAAAAGAGACTACACCTTCTTTTCTAGTGCGCATTGAACATTCTCAAGAATAGACCACATGCGGGGACACAAATTCAGCCTCAGCAAATTCAAGAAGATCAAAATCATACCAAGTGTATTCTCAGACCAAAAAGCTTTGAAATTTGAGATCGACTGTAATAGGAAAGCAGAAAAATCCACATATACATGGAGATTAAACAACAGCTTATTAAAAAAGGACTGGATAAAAGAATAAATAAAAGATGAGATTAAAAAATATATAAAAACTAATGATAATGAAAATACAACGTATCAGATTTATTGGGACACAGCGAAAGCGATAATAAGAGGGAAATTTATATAATTACAGGCCTATCTTAAGAAACAAGAAAAATCATAAGCAAACATCTTAGCATCCCATCTTAAAGAACTCGAAAAAGAAGAGCAGACAAAACCCAAAGTCAGCAGAAGGAAAGAAATAATAAAAATTAAAGTAGAGCTAAACCAATTAGAGAACAGAAAGACAATAGAAAAAATTAATATTACGAAGAGCTGGTTCTTTGAGAAAGTCAACAAAATTGACAAACCCCTGGCGAGACTAATCAAAGGACGAAAGGAAACGGCACAAATATCCAAAATTAGAAATGAAAGGGGAGAAATTACCACTGATACCACAGAAATACAAAGGATTATAAGAAAATATTATGAAGGACTTTATGCCACAAAATTTAACAAACTAGAAGAAATGGACAAGTTTCTAGAAAGTTATAGCCTACCAAGACTGAACCAAGAAGAACTGAATAATCTAAATAGATCAATCATTAGCAACGAGATTGAAATGATCATTCATAATCTCCCTAAAGGCAAAAGCCCTGGACCAGATGGTTTCACCAACGAGTTCTACCAAGCATTCAAAGAAGAATTAATGCCTACCCTCCTCAGACTCTTCCAAAAAACTGAAGAGGAAGCAATACTTCCTAATTCATTCAATGAGGCTAACATTACTCTAATACCAAAGACTGGCAAAAACAACACAGAAAAAGAAAACTATAGACCAATATCTCTGATGAACATAGATGCAAAAATTCTGAACAAAATATTAGCAAACAGAATACAACAGTGCATCAAAAAGATCATACATCATGATCAAGTGGGATTCATCCCGGGAGCACAAGGATGGTTCAACATACGAAAATCAATCAATGTGATACACCACATAAGCAAAATCAAAGATAAAGACCACATGGTCATTTCAATTGATGCAGAAAAAGCTTTCGACAAGGTACAACATCCATTTATGATCAAAACACTAAATAAAATAGGTATAGAAAGAAAGTATCTCAACATAATAAAAGCCATATATGAGAGGCCCTAGGCTAACATCATACTGAATGGGGAAAAGCTGAAACCTAGTCCCCTAAAATCAGGAACAAGACAGTGATAACCCCTGTCACCACTGTTATTTAATATACTACTGGAAGTTCTAGCCACAGCAATCAGGCAAGAGAAAGGAATCAAAGATATCCAAATTGGGAAAGAAGAGGTCAAAGTGTCACTGTTTGTGGATGACATGCTCCTTTATATAAAAAATTCCAAAGATTCCACCAGGAAACTATTAGAAACAATTAATGAATATAGTAAAGTTGCAGGATACAAAATCAATATACAAAAATGAACAGCATTCCTTTATACAAACAGAGAATCCACAGCAAAAGAAATGAGGGAGTCAATTCCTTTCGCTATCACAACAAAAGGAATGAAATACCTAGGAATTAACTTAACAAAGAACGTGACAGATTATATACAGAGAACTATAAGACACTTTTGAAAGAAATTAAAACAGACTTTAAGAGGTGGAAGAATATCCCCTGTTCATGGATAGGAAGACTTAACATTGTTAAAATGGCCATTTTCCCCAAAGCAATCTACAGATTTAATGCAATACCCATCAAAATCCCAAAATCATACTTTCGTGAAATAGATAAAAGAATTATTAGATTTATATGGAACCATAAAAGACCTCGAATTGCCAAAGCAATACTACATAAAAAGAATAAGGCTGGTGACATTACACTTCCTGACTTCTATTTATATTACAAAGCATCAATAGTCATAACAGCTTTGTACTGGCAGAAGAACAGAAATAGAGACCAATGGAATAGAATTGAAAACCCAGAAATAAACCCACAAATATATGGACAAATAATTTTTGATAAAGGAGCAAAAAACATACAATGGGGGAAAGACAGCCTCTTTAGTAGGTGGTGCTGGGAAAACTGGAAAAACATATGCAAAAGAATGAACCTGAGCTGTGAACTCTCTCCATATACAAAAATTAACTCAAAATGGATTAAAGACCTTCATATAAGACCTGCAACAATAAAATGTATAGAAGAAGACATTGGTACTAAACTTATAGACCTAGGACTCAAGGAAGACTTCATGAACCTGTCCTCAAAGGCAAGGGAAGTAAAAGCAAAAATAAATGAATGGGACTATATCAAACTAAAAAGCTTGTGCACAGCAAAAGAAACCATCAACAAGGCAAAGTGACAGCCAACTGAATGGGAGAAAATATTTACAAAGAATGCATCAGATAACGTTCTAATATCTAAAATATATAAAGAACTAATAAGACTTAACAACAAAAAAACAAACAGCCCAATTGAAAAGTGGGCAGAAGAACTAAACAGACACTCTCCCACGAAGAAATACAAATGTCCAGCAGACATATGAAAAAATGCTCATCCTCCTTAGCTATCAGGGAAATGCAAATCAAAACCACAATGTGATACCACCTCACACCTGTGAGAATGGCTGTTATCAACAAGACAAGGAATAACAAGGGCTCGAGAGGATGTGGAGAAAAGAGAACTCTGGTACACTGCTCATGGGAGTGCAAACTGGTACAACCACTGTGGAAGGCAGTGTGGAGGTTCCTCAGAAAATTGGGAATGGAGCTACCATTTGACCCAGCAATTCCCCTTCTGGGAATCTACCCAAAGAACTTGAAAACCTTAGTCTGCAAAGACTTATGTACCTCAATGTTCATTGCAGCGCTGTTCACAGTGGCCAAAACACGGAAACAACCAAAGTGCCCTGTGACAGACGACTGGGTGAAGAAGCTGTGGTACATATACACAATGGAATATTACTCAGCTATAAGAAAAGATGAAATATTGCCATTTGCAACAAAATGGATGGACCTGAAGGTCATCATACTTAGTGAAATAAGCCAGACAGAGAAAACAAAGAACTGTATGACTTCACTCATATGCGGAATATAAAACTGAAAGCAAAGGAAAAAAGAAATGAACAAAGAAATAACCCATGGACACAATCAATAATTTCATGTTTATTTGGGGATGAGTGGGTTAGGGAGGGGAGAAAGGGGAGGAGGTGGGAGAGGAGGGGGGGAAGCTAAATATAAGGTGATGGAAAGAGAAGTCACTTTAGGTGGTTAACTTATACATCAAGTTGACAATGCACTGTAGAATGGTATGCCTGAAACCTATGTAATCCTTGCTAACAGATGTCACCTCAATAAGTCTAACAATAAAAATGAATTAAAAAAGAAGTAAACAGAAAAAGGAAAACTTTGGTTTAATTTTTTAATGAGTTAAAATGAGGCAATTGGTATAATGGATGAGGGCAGGAGTTGAACAGGTACTTGACATTTGATAACAGGCTTTGGGTCATTATTTATTAGACTTTTAGTTATGATTATTTGTTTAGTTTTTGCATTAAACCTTAAATTTACTAAGTAACCCTGTCTTTTTCTTTAGAGGTTTAAAAATCTGTCATCTGTCATTAGTGTAAAAGAATCAGAAAAAAAAATACAATTCTTTGTCCCTGTCTATTTCAGTTACTGTTGGAAATAATACCTATGAACACTAAATTGTCAGTAGTTTTTGGCTGTTTGATATATGTATGTATATATGTATGTGTGTTTGTGTGCCTGTGTGAGTGTATGTATGCACACACACACATGCACATATATATTTAATTACTAATTTATTTATATGTATATTGTGATCATTCAGTCACATTTATCCATTTAATTTTAAACACTTCTAAATAAAAAAGCTAGAACAAAGAACAAGAATTTGGCTTCTTTAATATGTCCAGTTATAGTATAAAGCAGAAATCCTACCTTCTGTTTTACAAAAAAACTATACATTTTAACCCACAGACATTGTTCATGACAGATTTTCAGAATCTATAGTTAAAAATAATTTAGATAGGATTTTAATTTGTTTTCAAATATAGTAGCATTCCATAAATAGGCATGCTTATAGGTTTAAACCTTTTTTTCACTACTTAGCTTTTACCTCAACACTTTTTAATTATATATATATATATATATTTTAGGCTTATTGGGGTGACATTGGTTAGCAAGAATTACATACGTTCCAGGTGTACAATTCTACAGTGCATCATCAACTTGTAGCATTATAAGTTCACAACCCAGTGTGAGTTCTCTTTCCATTACCACATAATTAGCTCCCTCTCCCTCCTCTGCCACCCCTCCCTCTCCTCCCAGCTTCTCCCCATTTGCCCCCAGATAACCATTAAACTATTAATTGTGACCATGGGTTTGTTTGTTTGTTTGTTTCTTCTTTGTTGCTTTTTTTGTGGATTTATTGTTTGTATATATAGGAATGCTGTTAATTTTTGTACATTGATTTTGTATCCTATGACTTTACTGTATTTGTTTATTGTTTCTAATAGTTTCCTGGTGCAGTCTTTGGAATTTTCTATATGTCATCTCCAAATAGTGACAATTTGACCTCTTATTTCTTAATTTGGATACCTTTTATTTTTTTTTCTTCTTTTGACTGATTTCTCTGGCTAGAACTTCCAGTACTATATTGAAGATCAGTGGTGACAGGGGGACATCTTTGTCTTTTCCCTGATTTTAGGAGAATAGGCTTCAGGTTTTTCCATTCAGTATGATTTAGGTGAGGGTCTGTCATATATGGCCTTTATTATTTTGAAATACTTTTTTCTATACTCATTTTTTGAGTGTTTTGTTCATAAATGGATGTTGTATCTTGTCAAATGCTTTCTTTGCACTAATTGATATGACCATTTGTTTTGTTTATGTAGTGTGTCACATTGATTGATTTTCATATGTTGAACCATCCTTGTGCTCTTGGGATGAATCCCTCTTGATCATAATACATATCCTTTTTGATGCATTGTTGTATTCTGTTTGCTAATACTTTGTTTAGAATTTTTGCATCTGTATTCATCAGAGATGTTCATATATAGTTTTATTGTGTGTGTGACTGTGTTGTCTTTACCAGGCTTTGGTATTAGGGTAATGTTGGCCTCATAGAATGAGTTAGGAGGTATTGTTCATCTTAAATTTTGTGGAAGAGTCTGCAGAGGATAAATGTTGGTTCTTCTTTAATTGCTTGTTAGAATTTGTTGGTGAGATCACCTGGCCCTGGGTTTTTGCCACTAGGAAGTTGTAGATAGCCATTTCAATTTCTTTACTATTGTTTGGTCTATTTAGATTATCCAGTTCTTCATGGTTCTCTCTAGGTAGGCTGTAAGTTTCTAGAAACTTGTCCATTTCTTCTAGCTTGTTAAATTTCGTGGCATAAAGCCCTTCATAATATTTTCTTATAATCCTTTGTATTTCTGTGGTATCAGTGGTAATGTCTCCCCTTTCATTTCTAATTTTGGATATTTGTGTCCTTTCCTTTTGTCCTTTGATTAGTCTCGCCAGGGGTTTGTAAATTTTTTTACTTTCTCAAAGAACCAGCACCTTGTAATATTAATGTTTTCTATTGTCCTTCTGTTTTCAAAGTGGTTTAGCTCTTATTTTTATTATTTTTTTCTTCTGCTGACTTTGGGTTTTGTCTGTTCATTTTTTTCTAGTTCTTTAAGATGAGATGTAAGGTGTTCACTTGTGATTTTTCTTGCTTCTTTAGATGTACCTGTAATTTTCCCTCTTATTACTGCTTTCACTGTGTCCCAGTAATTTTGGTATGTTGTATTTTTATTGTCATTAGTTTCTATATAGATTTAATCTCTACTTTTATTTGCTCTCTTATCCATCATTTTTAAAAATGAGATGTTGTTTAATCTGTATGTATATGTGATTTTTTCTGCTTTCCTTTTACAGTTGATCTCCAATTTCAAAGCTTTGTTGTTTGAGAATACACTTGGTATAATTTCAATCTTCTTGAATTTGCTGAGTCTACTTTTGTGTCCTAGCATGTGGCCTATCCTTGAGAATGTTCCATGTGCCCTAGAAAAGAAGGTATAGTGTCTTTTTGTTGGATGAAATGTCCTGCAAATGTCAATTATGTCCCATTGCTGTAATGTGTCAATCATTGCTGATATTTCATTATTTATTTTCTGTTTGGATGATCTATCCATGGCTGTTAAGGGGGTGTTTAAGTCTCCCACAATGATTGTGATTTCGCCAGGTTCTTTGTTCAGATCTGTTAGTAGTTGCTTTGCATATATTGGTGCTTCCTGATTGGATGCATATATACTAATTAGTGTCAAGTCTTATTGTTGTTGTATTGTGCCTTTTATTACTATGTAATGTCCATGTTTGTCTCTTGTTATGTTTTTTAACCTGAAGTTTGTTTTATCAGATATCAGTATGTCAATTCCTGCTTTTCTCTGGTTATCATTTGCTTGGAATATTGTTTTCTGTCCTTTCACTCTGAGTCTGTGTTTGTCCTTATGTCTGAGGTGTGTCTCTTGGAGACAACATATAGATAGAATTTGTTTTTTAATCCAGTCTGCTACTCTGTGTCTTTTTATTGGTCAATTCAATCCACTATCACTTAGAGCAGTGGTTCTCAACCTTCCTAATACCGTGACCTTTTAATACAGTTCCTCATGTTATGGTGACCCCTATAAAATTATTTTGTTGCTACTTCATAACTGTAATTTTGCTACTGTTATGAATCATAATGTAAATATCTGATATGTGTTTTCTGATGGTTTTAGCAACCCCTGTGAAAGGGTCATTTGTACCCCAAAAGGGACGTGACCCCCAGGTTGAGAACTGATGGTTTAGAGTGATGATTGATATGTGAGGATTTCCTATGGCCTTATTTTCTTTATTGTTTTGTTTTTGTTTTTTTCTTGTTGCTCAAGCTGTATTCTATTTATTTTGATGTTTTGTTTCAGGATGAGAGCACTTCTTCAGTATTTCTTGAAGTGCTGGCCTTGTGCTGGTGAATTCCCTCAGCTTCTGTGTGTTTGACAAAGTCTTTATTCCTCCTTCATATCTGAAGGATAATTTTGCTGGGTCATTTATTCTTGGCTGGAAGTTTCTCTCTTTTAAAGTTTTAAATATTTAATTCTACTTCTTCCTGGCTTGTAGAGTTTCTACTGAAAAGTTGGATGTCAGCCTGATGGTTTTCCTCTAACGGTTATAGTTCTTTTTTCCCTGGCTACCATGAGAATTGTCTGTCTTTAGCTTTTGACATCTTTAGTACAATGTGTGTTGGAGAAGATGTGCTAGGTTCTAGGTATCTAGAGGACCTGTTTTCTTCTTAAATTGGGGTTCCAGAAATTTCCATAGATTTGAGAATTTCTTGTCTACTATTTGTTTTATTATGTTCTCTGTAGAGTGCTCTGCTCCTTCTTCTAATCTTAATATCCTAATATTGTTCTTCCTCATAGAGTTAGATAGTTCTTGCAGAGTTCTTTCAATTTTTTTAATCCTGTATTCCCTATCTTTTGTTTCCTTTAGATGTTTCCATGTCCTGATCTTCAGTAGCACTTATTCTTTTCTCCATCTGGTTCGCCTTGTTACCTATGGCAGTTATTTCATTTCTCATTTCTTTTATTGTGTTACTTTTCTCTCAAAATTTTATCTTGTTCTTCCTCATAGTTTGAATTATTTGTTATTTTTTTGCATGGATTTACTTTCTGAGATTATTCATCTCAGCTAGGGTGTTCTGCCAGTATGTTTTCATTTCTTTCAGAGCCTTTAGAAAGGCTCCTTTATATTCTCTGTCACTTAATTCATAAATTTCTAGGTCAATAAGATTCTTTTCTGGAGATTTTCATCTTCTTTTTGAGCAACTTTAAATCCTAAGATACTCATAGTATGTGTTGTGTTCTTTGGCATGAGGGCTTTATTTTCTGCAGATGCCAGGAGCTCTCTTTCTTTCTCTGATTGGTTTTTGTTGTTGTTGTTGTTGTTGTTGTTGTTGTTGTTTCTTGCTGTAGAACAAACACTGGATGACACTGGGGGGCAACTTTTTAAAGAATAAGGGGAGGTGTTTAAGCCTTATATCTGATCTCCAGCAGTGTTTGGGTTTAGAACATGTTGGTCCTTGGTCTCTCCACTTTCTGCAGTTTGTTGGGGAGACTATAGAAGAGGGGAGGCCAACAAAATGTGTGCTGGGATTGCTCCACCTCGTGCGCTTTCCTGGGGAAGCTGGGGGGGACAGGGAGACTGATGAAATGTAGGCCAAGCTCCTCTCACTGGTTGGGGTGAACGCTGTCAAATCTGCCTCTCTCCCATCTTCAGTGATTTATCTTCACAGGAGCTGCTCAGGGCTGAATTTACAAGTGTGAGCCATGTGAGGGTGCTGTGAACATATGCAAACTGCCAGCAGGCTGGGGGCCTCGCGATGGGACCCATGGGCTGGGATCCATGTGAGGGTGCAAGTGGTGTGTGAGTCACAAGGTGGAAAGTGCAGGCCCTATGAGAGTGCTGGGAGAGGGTGTTGGGTGCGTGTGCTGTGCGGGCCAGAATTTGCAGACCTTGCGAGATCACCAGGTGCATGTGCACTGTGGGCTGGGACCTGCGGAATTGGAGATGCAGGCTGTGTGAGAGTTCTAGGCAAGGGTGCCAGGTGCACATGCTCTGTGAGCCACGAGCCACAAAACACGGGCCCTGTGAGAGCCCTGGGTGAGGGCACCAGGCGCACCTGAGCCATGGGTCTAAAGCCACCGGCCTGATCCCATGGGAGAACATTGTGTGTACATGCACCATGTGCTGGGAGCCATAGGCCCTACAAGAGCGCTGCACGCATGCATGTGCATTATAGGCCATGAGGGCACCAGGAGCTGAGGTGCTGTATCTGGCACCTTATTTTAGCCTGGGGCTATTTAGAGGCCTGTTGGGTTTCCTTGCTTCTCATAGTTTTATAGCCTGCCTCCCAGGCTTTGACCCTAACATGCTGCTTTAAGGTCCAGCTCCCTCACTGTCTCCCAGCATTCTGCCATTCAAGTTTTCAGTCTTTTTTTTTTTCCTGTTATTCCTGCTTTGTTTTGGCTTTCACTCTTGT
Organism: Lyroderma lyra; assembly: GCA_004026885.1. Lineage (NCBI taxonomy): Eukaryota > Metazoa > Chordata > Mammalia > Chiroptera > Megadermatidae > Lyroderma > Lyroderma lyra. The sequence goes on from PVJL010008430.1 coordinate 61,179, forward strand.
CATCTCTTGGCCTCCTCCCTCCATTGCATCATTCTGCTCCCTGATTTTTTTTTGGTTCCTTTAGTTAGTAGTAATGGGATCCGGTACTGATCCATCTCTGCAGCCTCCTTTCTATCACACCAGGTGTTTTCTTACAATGTGTGGATTTCTCACATGTCACAGGGTTTTCTTTTTTGGCTCCTTGATGGCCATTTAATTGTGTTTTCTAGAGAGATTTTAGTGACCTGCTCCTTGGTTGCTATCTTTCCCTCCTTTCAACTTGAACTTTTTTTTTTTTTTTAGTATTTGCATTTTATATCCTTCCACTGTTGTTCATTGAACTTGTGAGCCAACAAGGGTAAGGCTTTACTATAAAAGACAATTGTCTTAAATTTACAATCAATATGAAAAAAAGTAACCTGATCATATTCAGCATATCTCAACTTCCCTCAGAGGCTTAATTCTTCTCCCTCTAGTGAATACTAGAAAAGTCTGACTATTTGGTAGTAGACATCTACTACCAAAGTTTTCAGTGTTTGTTTGTCTGGATCTACACAGAGAACTATAAGAGTGGTGTGGCGGTGTCAAACATTCATCCTCATTCTGCAGGTGCATGGATTGTAGAAAATCTGTCACCATTTGTGTGTCCAGTCTTGTATTGAGAAGTGCCTGGGGAGCTTACAGTGCATGGCTATTTGGATTCGTGCTGCCAGAGACATAGCGGTCTGTGTTTGGACGTGCGTGCATGTTCGGCTGTAGGATTCTTCAGTATACGCTAAGTATGAGGTTGCTGCCCAGGCATAGGCTCTGTTTCAGTAGGCCCAGCCCAAGGGTTAGGCAGCACCCTAGGAGGGGCTCTTGTTCATTCCTATCGTCTGACATACTCAGGAGTGATGATTTGGGAGACTGGAGTTCTGCGCATGCAAATACGTTCTCTACGGAAGCATGTGGAAATGGCCTTTTCTTTAGGTGAACACATGTCTTCTTGGTGAACAGCATTTGAATTTGGTTTCCATCTGGTAGAATGTCTGTCCTACCATCTGGTAGAATGTCTGTCTGTCCATGCGTCCGTCCATCCGTCTGTGATGTGTCATCTTTACTTCCCAAGTAGGCAAAAATAGCTTCTTCCTTGACTTTCCGTTTCTGCCATTCAAAGGTGTTTGAGTGTGTTGTTGTGCTATGTTGAAGAAATAAAGTTCCCTCATCCGTGAAATACGCCCGGCCACGTTCTGTGCGTGTATTTAAGGTGGCTGTCAATCGTTAGCGTTTGACAGCCAGCGTCAATACAGGCCCGTACTCAGTGACGTCAGCGTCGCCTAGGCTACGGGGTGGGGGTGGGGTGGGGTGCGCGCGCAGGGCCCTGTGGGAAGTGCAGCGGCCCCCGAGCATTGCATGCAGAAGCCGCCCACGCTCCAGCCGCGAAGACCGAGAAGAGGCCTCTGGCGGGGAGCCAGTGCCCCAGAGCCAGGCCGAGAGTGGGCCCAGGTAGGGCCAAGCCTCGCCCGGGCCGGGACGCGGGTAGAGCTCTGGCCCTGGACGCGGGCTGTGGAGCACGGCCAGGGTGGCAGGCCGGCACCCAGGCTCCCCAGTCCCGAGACGCCGAACCCGGACGCCTCAACAGGGAGGATGCTCCCGCCCGAGGCCACCCGAGCCCGCGTTGCGGAAAGCGGAGGCCACGCCGGTCGGTGAGTACTTGCGGTGTCAGGCAGCGTGGGCCTATCGGTCACCGGGACATGCGCGCCGGTGGTTGCGAGCTCGAGGTCGTCGGCCCCGGTTTCCCCGTGCCTGGCCTGAAACACTGCGGTGCAGGGGTTGGGTTGCGGCCCTTCTCTAACAATTGAAGCTCCTTCCCAACTGGGGTGCTGGGGTGTGCCTGACAGGAGGCCACACAGCTCCTTTGCTGCCTTGCCTGTGTGTGGCCTCCCTGTCGTGAGCCCAGGGATCCATGGACAGGCTTTCTGAGGATATCCTTGCTGTGTGGTTAGGGACACAGTTTGTCCTGGGGGGAAAGCGAAGTCGGGGTCCCCTGGGAATGGCCGAGTTGAAAGGAAACAGATACCCAGGGCCTTGGTGAACGCCGGTGGGAAGGTTTCTGGGTCTGCACGTCCCCTAGCTTGTCCTCTGGCCTCTCCGGGATGGGTGCGCTGTTTATCTCCGCAAAGTTGGGCTGGCAACATGTTTTTGGTTCGACCTCCTGTGAGGTGGTTTGCACGCGTTCATTTTCACGGCGGAATCATTTTGGAGGAGGATGTGAAGTGATTATCCAAACTGCTCATGGGTTCTGGTTCCTCCAAGGCCCTATTCACTGCACTGGGGTTCAGGGGCTGGGGTTGTGTTGCAGCCCTTCTCTGATCCTTACACCTCCTTCCCAACCGGGGTGCTGGGGTGTTCCTGACAGGAGGCCATAACGCTCCTTTGCTGCCTTGCCTGTGTGTGGCCTCCCTGTCACGATCCCAGGGCCCCATGGACAGGCTTTCTGAGGATCCTTGGTGTGTGGTTAGGGACGCAGTTTGTCCTGGGGGGAAGCGAAGTCGGGTTCCCCTGGGAATGGCCGAATTGAAAGGAAAAGGATAACCAGGTCTTCGGTGAATGCCGGTGGGAATGTTTCCACGTCTTCACGCTCCCTAGCTTTTCCTCTGGCCTCTCACTAGTGGGTGCACTTTTGATCACCGCAAACATGTTTTGCCAAGGTTTTCTATGACTGTCTTGGAGTGATGTTGATTGGGAATGATAAGTTTTCATATTGAAATTATTTTGATTCCGGACGTGAAGTTAGTATACACATTTTTCATGAGTTCCCATTCCTATATGGAGTTAGTCATTGCATTAGGAACCATTTTTTTAAAATACACTTTTATTGTAAAACTTACTGGGATGACATCTGTTAGTAAGGATTACACAGGTTTCAGTTACACAATTCTACAGTGCATTGTTAACTTGATGTGTAATAAGTTCACCACCTAATAGGACTTTTCTTTCCATCACCTTATATTTAGCTTCCCCCTTCCTCTCCCACCCCATCTTCTTTCTCCCCTCCCTGACTCACTCGTCCCCAAATAACCATTAAACTATTGATTCTATCCATGGTGTATTTGTTTGTTCATTTCTTTTTTCTTTGCTTTCAGTTTTATATACTGCATATGAGTGAAGTCATACCGTTCCTTGTTTTTTCTGTCTGGCTCATTTCACTAAGTATGATGATCTCCAGGTCTATCCGTTTTGTTGCAAATGGCAATATTTCATCTTTTCTTACAGCTGCATAATCTTCCATTGTGTATATCTACTTCCATTGTGTATATATGACTTCTGTATCCAGTCATCTGTCGCAGGGCACTTTGGTTGTTTCCATGTTTTAGCCACTGTAAACAGCGCTGCAATGTACATTGGGGTACATAAGTCCTTGTGGACAAAGGTTTTCAAGTCTTTTGGGTAGATCCCCAGAAGGGGGATTGCTGGGTCAAAGGTAGCTCCATTCCCAATTTTCTGAGGAGCCTCCCCACTGGCTTTCACAGCGGTGGTACCAGTTTGCACTCCCACCAGCAGTGTATCAGAGTTCCTTTTTCTCCACATCCTCTCCAGCCCTTCCTATTCCTTGTCTTGTTGATAATAGCCATTCTCAGAGGTGTGAGGTGGTATTTCATTGTGGTTTTGATTTTCATTTCCCCGATTGCTAATGACAATGAGCATTTTTTTGATGACGATGAGCATTTTTTTGATGTCTGCTGGCCATTTGTATTTCTTCGTGGGAGAAGTGTCTGTTTAGTTCTTCTGCCCACTTTTCTGTTGTGTTGTTTATATATTTTAGCTATTACACCATTATCTGATGCGTTATTGGCAAATATTTTCTCCCATTCATTTGGTTGTCTCTTTGCCTTGTTGATGGTTTCTTTTGCTGTGCAGAAGCTGGTTAGTTTGATATAGTCCCATTCATTTATTTTTGCTTTTACTTGCCTTGCTTTTAGGACAGGTTCATGAAGTCTTCCTTGAGCCCTAGGTCTATAAGTTTAGTACCAATGTCTTCTTCTATACATTTTATTATTGCAGGTCTTATATGAAGGTCTTTAATCCATTTTGAGTTAAATTTTGTATATGGATAGAGTTCACACCTCAGGTTCATTGTTTTGCATGTTTTTTGCTCCTTTACTGAAAAGTATTGGTCCATAAATTTGTGGGTTTATTTCTGGATTTTCAGTTGTATTCCATTGGTCTATATTTCTGTTCTACCAGTACCAAGCTGTTTGACTGTTGATACTTTGTAATATAAATAGAAGTCAGGAAGTGTAATGCCACCAGCCTGATTCTTTTTATGTAGAATTGCTTTGGCAATTCGAGGTCTTTTATGGTTCCATATAAATCTAATAATTGTTTTATCTATTTCACGAAAGTATGATTGTGGGATTTTGATGGGTAATGCATTAAACCTGTAAATTGCTTTGGGCAGAATGGCCATTTTAACAATGTTAAGTCTTCCTATCCACGAACACGGGATATTTGTGCACCTCTTAAAGTCTGTTCCAAATTCTTTCAAAGGTGTCTTATAGTTTTCTGTGTATATGTCTGTCTCATACTTTAATTCCCAGGTATGTCATTCTTCTTGTTGTGATAGCAAAAGGAATTGACTCCCTCATCTCTTTTTCTGAGGATTCATTGTTTGTATAAAGGAATGCTGTTGATTTTTGTACATTGATTTTGTATCCTGTGACTTTACTATATTCGTTAATTGTTTTTAATAGTTTCCTGGTGGAATCTTTGGAATTTTTTACATAAAGTATCATATCATCCGCAAATAGTGACAATTTGAACTCTTCTTTCCCAATGTGGATACCTTTGATTCCTTTCTCTTTTCTGATTTCTGTGGCTAGAACTTCCAGTACTATATTAAATAACAGTGGTGACAGGGGGCATCCCTGTCTTGTTCCTGATTTTAGGGGAATAGGCTTAGCTTTTCCCCATTCAGTATGTTAGCCAAGGTTCTGTCATATATGGCCTTTATTATGTTGAGATACTTTCCTTCTATACCTATTTTATTTAGTGTTTTGATCATAAATGGATGTTGTACCTTGTCAAAAGCTTTTTCTGCATCAATTGAAATGACCATATGGTCTTTACCTCTGATTTTGTTTATGTGGTGTATCACATTGATTGAAAATCCTTGTGCTCCCGGGATGAATCCCACTTGATCATGATGTATGATCTTCTTGATGCATTGTTGTATTCTATTTGCTAATATTTTGTTCAGGAGTTTTGCCTCTGTGTTCATCAGAGATATAGGTCTATAGTTTTCTTTTTTTCTGTTGTCTTTGCCAGGCTTTTGTATTAGGGTAATATTGGCCTCATAGAATGAGTTGGGAAGTATTGCTTCCTCTTGAATTTTTTGGAAGAGTCTGAGGAGGATAGGCATTAATTCTTCTTTGAATGCTTGGTAGAACTCGTTGGTGAAACCATCTGGCCCAGGGCTTTTGCCTTTAGGGAGATTATGGATAGTCGTTTCAATCTCGTTGCTATTGATTGGTCTATTTAGATTATCCAGTTCTTCTTTGTTCAGTCTTGGTAGGGTATAAGTTTCTGGAAACTTGTCCATTTCCTCTAGATTGTTAAATTTCGTGGCATAAAGTCCTTCATAATATTTTCTTATAATTCTTTGTATTTCTGTGGTATCAGTGGTAATTTCTCCCCTTTCATTTCTAATTTTGGATATTTGTGTCCTTTCCTTTCATCCTTTGATTAGTCTCGCCAGGGTTTGGTCAATTTTGTTGATTTTCTCAAAGAACCAGCTCTTTGTTATATTAA